>JBBPLX010000689.1:0-16886 GCA_038090015.1 Leccinellum albellum
TGCAGAGCACACGGGAGTTCTGTACAAGATGCTTGACTGTGAGCGAGGTCAAACCGGACCAGCGGGGTATGCAGCGCGCAGCTGGGTTGTACTGATGGTGCACATCCAGTACTTGTTATACGTGGACATGATACATTGCATGTGGTCTGCGTGATGGACAGCGCGCGCAGGTCACTTAGTCTGGGGACAGCCGAAAAATGGTGTTGACCTTAGAGGGGTGGCCTTACGAGAGATGCAAGCGCTGCAGATGCCTCGTGGCAGAGAGGATGGCTATAAGGGCAGGTGCGAATCCAGGAAATGATTTCGGATTTCCATGCCCTCAAGCCGCTGTGCTGATCGAGCTCGAAATTTTCTACGCTCAATCCAAGAGTAGGCGTCTCGCTCAACATGCGAGGCTCTAAGTGGTTCTTCCACTGGGTGGATTCCAGACAGCCACGGCATACCTGGGCAAAAAATCCTGTTGCCAGTCGCATTATATTCAATAGCGGTTCCGTTGGAAGGAGGTGTATGGCTGTTATTGGACGAATGGAATGCTTCGCACGGTGCAAACCCTCACGTATTCCGAAGAATTCATATTGTGAGTGCCGGGAAGTTCGTTCGGCCGTTTCGAGGTAGGAACCCTGTCTGCATGAATGATGTCCACGGGCAGATATGAGATGCTCGTAGTTATCGGGTGTTTGCTTTCCATAAGAATGTGGTCGGACCCGAAATTACGACCGCATGACTCACGAGGCCTTGAAAGGAGGGTCGGTCGACCAGATAGAAGCGATGGCTTCAGGACGCCGAGGGATGACCCGGATGAGGTCGAACGCGATTGCGAGTTGTGGGGGAAATAGATCATTTTGGAGTACATTGCAAAGATTTTCGAAGCCATTCGTGATAGGCTCCAGGAGTCGAATTGGGCCCTTTAAGTTGGTAGCGTAATGATGGAGTGTGAGTACTGTTTGCAGACGGACTCCATGTTTGGCAGAAGTTGTAAAGAGACATACCCAGCCCTGGTCCTTCTGGAGGTCTCACGAAGCGTTACAATAGAGTATAATCCTTGTTGAAGAGAATTGCAATGCGACGTTGTGCTTCCGGGTTCCCCATCAAGCATGACATATTCGTGAAGGAAAACAGACTGAGATTTCACCAAGTTCCTAGTATTCTTGAATAGGCTTGAAGTTGTGGTTCCATTGGCATGTAATAACATCACAGA
The DNA here is from genome assembly GCA_038090015.1 of Leccinellum albellum. Taxonomy (NCBI): domain Eukaryota; kingdom Fungi; phylum Basidiomycota; class Agaricomycetes; order Boletales; family Boletaceae; genus Leccinellum; species Leccinellum albellum. Next base: position 1,199 of record JBBPLX010000689.1, read on the forward strand.
AGCGGTGATATATCAGAGGTGATATAGCTAAGAGGAACATCCCTACTAGTATAAACGCGGGCATACAGCGGGACCAATTTAGGGCCAATTATTAGTGGGTTTCAAGTTTGCCTCGAGGCAACGGCCTGCCAGTGTTTGCACGCGCACGGACCGCCTTTCCAATCGATATCCATCATCGACCTTTCTCCAAGGACAGATCGTTCCTAAGTAGTCGACTGACTTTCCACTTACCATGGCTATTCAAGACTCCGTGAAAGAACTGGATCGTCTTGAACCGTGGTTAGATGACGGTAACATCGTTCTCGCTACAGACGGAAAATGCTTTCGCGTCCATCGGAGTGTCTTGCGCTCTTACTCCGATGTTTTTAAAGACATGTTTGCTGTCCCACATTCTGACGACGTTGAGAAGGAACTCATCGATGGGTGTCCCATCGTACATCTCCACGACACAGTCGAGGATGTTCAAACAATGTTGAGAGCTTTCTACGACAGGAGGTATGGACTCAGTGTTTCCTTTAAGCGATGCTGACCAGTTTGCGAAAGTTTTGTTTTCTTCCATGACACGCCTATGCCATTCGCTGTCCTGGCAGCGTTTTTACGCTTGGGCAAAAAATATGCAATACGGCAGTTGTTTGAGGAGGCGAAGAAAAGGCTTTCGTTGGGTTTCACGCCACTAATGATTGCATCCTCGGTCACCGCTTCTGGAAACAAGACTTTGTTCCCTCGAGTCAGCGGGAATGACCCATTCAATTTCAGGGTTATGAACGTTGCTGGTGAGGTCGGACTACTCTCACAAGTCGTTGTCGCAATGTTCTATTGCTGCGTTGCTTGCCCTGCTTTATCCATCGCCGATGGTTACGACTTTGAAGGTGCTAGGTGTACTCTCTCAGCGTCTAATCGACGATACTGCCTTCTCGCACAACGTTACCTCGCAGAGATCAAGAGTCAGCTGTTCCAGTCCATTGCCTATCCAGCACCCTCTTGTCAATACCGTTCTAATTTCCAAACTCCGAATCGATGTGAATCGGGACTTATTTCCATCCTCCGTTATACTCATGAAAACCAATGGCCACTTGCATCGTGGATGACTTCCTGGGAGAGTGGCCTCTGTCCCAACTGTGAGACAGAGCTAAAGAGAAGATATGAGGAGGCGAGGATTAGATTATGGAATGATCTCCCTCTCAGACTAGGTCTTAGCTGTTGGAACGATCTTGACAAGGATGGGGAGATTCCTTAAGGTTTGTATTACAAAATGATGACACGGTTTCTAGTATTCTTCTAGACAAGAAGTTGTTTTGTGATTCTCGAAAACATACTGTAATCATTACAGCAATGCGTTGTTATACAGTACTAGTACTAACTTGGAACACGTCACACTCTTGGTATGAGCGCTGAAGAATCCCCCGGACCTGCAGCTCAGAAATCAGAATCAGATCGCCTCGATCCATGGATCAAGGACGGTAACATAGTCCTTGCCGTCGAAGACAAATACTTTCGCGTTCATCGCAGCATTCTAAGCTCCTATTCTGAGGTATTCAGGGACATGTTTGATTGCCCTCAGCCGGAGGAAGGAAGCTCGGAGGAGATAGTTGAACAGTGTCCTGTCATACGCCTTCACCATGACGCGGCTACCGATGTCCAGATAGTGTTAAGAGCCATGTATGACAGAAGGTAAGGACAAGCAACCCACCGGTGGTACAAAACTCGTTCACACCTCGCTAACAACACGTTCGCTGCGATAGCTATCCCGTGCCGTACTACGAAAAAGTCCCGTTTCCTGTTGTCGTCGCATTCTTGCGCTTGGGAGAAAAGTATTCTATTCGACAATTCTTTGACGAGGCGGAGGCGAGGTTATCTTGTGCCTTCGAAAACACGTTGAGCGTCGCAGCCAAGATATCGTCCTCTCGCTCTGGCACACTGCAGTTGTTTCCTTGCATCACCGACAGCGACCCGCATAACTTTCAGGTGATGAATCTCCTGCAAGAGATGGACTTGAAGGCGTCGCTCCCGCTAGCGATGTACCAATGCGTTGTTGCGTGTCCCCTGGCTACCGTCCTCGACGGTTACAAGTTCAATGGTATCCTCTGTACCCTCTCTCCGGCCAACTTGCGATCATTCGTCCTCATGAAACACATCATCGAAAACCTTCGGATCCGACTGGCACAAAGCCTGCGCGTGTCGTCCAACTGCGTCGTCCAAGCGACTTGCGTGTTTAACATACGCAGGCTTTCGTCGGACGACGTGACAATCGCACAGCCGTTGGGTCCTTGGAGGCACGAGTGGGACCAGCTGTTTTGCAACGCTTGCAGGTCGGATTTGAACATGTGGCGGAACGCGGCGATCCAAAAGGCGTGGATGCAATTGCCAACTGCGTTTGGTTTCGAGTCCTGGGGTGACTGCAAGTCGGGCTCCGCTGACTCGAATAGACGATGTGAAACTCCGGGCTTCCCGGCTGTTATATAAGGTCAGATTAGTCTCGCCCTGGACTTCAGAGGTGCCTACTCATCTATAGCGCCACAGTATACTGTACCATTTCGATCGATTCGTCATCACGTGACTTTCTCGGAAATCTCAAAAAATCAGAAAAATCGAGAAAAAATTAAATCCGGTGTCAAAAAAAATCGGTGTGACGCGTGACAGACGAATTGATCGAGATGGTACAGTACATAAGTGGTAAAATATACTACACTCGCTCTCAAAGAATTTCCCCCATTGATCGTTGACGTGATACTTGCTGGCTAGTTTGATGACATCTGTAAATATTGAGAGTACCGATCAATGCTTCGTCACATCTTATGCTGGTTTGTTTGAGAGACGAAGAGAATTGTTTATTCTGATCGTCGAATTGCGACCTTGTATGCAATCTTGAACTAGTATCCATTTTTGGTGCCGGATTGAGGTTCGAATGGTGGATTAGCCGCCATTCTTGGCTGTTTGCATCCTTGACATAGAAGGTTAGGTAGTGGATCATCTCCCCATGCAGAGAATGCGTAGAGTAGCTTTGAACAATACGGCGCAGATGTGGGAGTCCGGGAAATGCATGGCCGGCTCTTATTTCTTTCGCTATGAGGCAATCATGTTTTCTGGATTCAGGTGGAGGGGGAGTTTTGCTGTTCCAGTGGAGAAAGGTGTTGGGATGCACGGCATTTGGCCTATCTACAGCAGCCAGCATGCTTCGAATGCCGAGCTCAGCGCTCAGAAGTCATGTCAAGAGGTACAACAGTGACCAATGGAGGGAGGACGGGGATCGCCATCTGCGCACGCTCAGGGATGATATTTCCAGGTTCGCTCTGACGTCCTGAGCGACCATTCCGAGATCTCCAAGGACGCGTTCTACCGCCCTCACTGCAACAATGTCGGCAAAGAGTTAGTTGAGCAGTGTCCTGTTGTACAACTCCACGATAGCGAAATAATCACGAGCAACTCCCTTTCTCTGATATATCGTCGCGTTCTCGGACCTGGACGAGAAGTACGACATCCCGGTGCTCGTCGAGGAAGCCAAGGCGAGACTACGCTTCTTCGTCGACCCAACGAGCACTTCAGCCTTCGACGGGCTGATACAAGCGCGACCTCTCGTTTAACTAACAAAATCGTTCCTGGTGATCGCCGATCCACATAACTTCCAAACCATGGACCTGTTGCAGGAAGTGAGTTTGAAGGCCCGACTGTCTCTAGCAATGCATCATTGTATGATGTGCTGTCCGTTTACCGCCATCCAGGAGTTCGAAGTGCCATGTGCATGCTAGTTATCGGGTTCACGTTGTACTGGGAGCATTGAAGTCGATCTCTTACACTAGAATAACTTGCACGTACAATATTCGTCGCTAATGGGTAGCGAAAGCGGTGAATGCGCCCCCCTTCCGTCATTGGTGCGACGAGTGGAACAAGATGCTGCACTAGGTTTGCATTCGGGATTTGAAAGAGGAGTATGCAAGATTGATTTCCCCTCTTCATATTGTTTACGAAGTGAGTTTGGTCGGCTCTGAATGTATGCATACTCACTGCGGAAACGATGTCTCTAGCGGGGTCTGGAAATGGTCCGATTACGACCTAAAATAGCATCGCAACCGGATTCCCGCGAGGAAGATTTGTTGATCTGTTTGTGGTTCGAAGAGGTTCTTCTCTGAGACTATAGTCAGACTCTCAATATAAACATATCTAGACTCTGATTCATGTCGTGTTTAGGAAGCAACATGTCTGATTATAATCTTATTATTTGAGCCAGCACATCTGATTTATCTCTGCATATACAACACCGCCGAACCCAGCCTGCCTTGAATTTGCCCCTAGCCCCGCCAGAACCAATTCGCGCGGGTAGGAAACACACACCCCCGCACCCGCCATGTGGATCCACGCGTATACTGGGGAACTTGATAAGCACAACCAGCGGCGTGCACTGCGACTCGAGACGAGTTGCAGCGTACGCCGCTCGTGGTGTTGCTCCCATCCGCATATAGGGGGGTCGAGACAGCGAGAGGCGAGATAGAAGGGTGGGCGGGTATACAGACATGCGGGATGGCGATGGCGATGGCGATGGTAAGCGAGGAGATGGATGAGGGCGACGACGACGACGACAACGTTACCGCGTCGTCTTAACACAGGTCGCGCTGCTGGTGCGTTGCGTGGTTGTCGTCGTCGCTGGCGTGGTCACGGTCGTCGTTATTGTGTTATTTATCGTCGTTGTCGTTGACGTCTTGTCTTGTCTTGTCGTTTCATCGTGTTATTTGTGGTCGTACGTGGATAGGATGTTGCGATGATGTGTGCTCCTCGCCGTCGTGGTGCCATGCTGTTGCGTTGTGATGGCGTCGCGTGGGGGGACGTGGCTGGATGGACATGGCTTCGTGCGTTGTGTACGAGGGCTGACGTGCAAGAGCGACGGCGAGGAGGAAGGCAGGAGGGGGCGAAGACACGGGAAACGAGGGCGATGATGACGTGCGGCGACCGTCATGTGCTCCCGAAGAAACGAGAGCGCGCCGCAGTCGCCGCACGCCATCCTCGATACATTGGGGGAGGGGACGACGGGGTGAGGTGACGATGGGGGACGCGGGCAGCGTGAAGGCGGGCAGGCGGATGTGGACGCGCATATAGGCAGGTCGGTGGGCAGGCGACGGCGACAGCGAGTCATGGCGTTGACGAAGACGGGGCGGCACGCCTGCACCCATCGTTGACGTCGTCACCGCAAACGTTGACCGGTCAGCACACCCGCAGGCTTACCTGTGTGGTTCCCTGCAAGTCATGACGGTTGGACTTAGAGAGAAAAAAAGATGGGTGGAGCGCACCTAAAGGCATGCAAGAGAAACCAGACGTCTGCTTGTCGAGACGTTCAGAGGAAGAGGTCAGATTATGCTCGTACGAGACGAGATAACTCACCGATAATCATAGCTGCGGGGAAGGCGAGTCTCGATATCTTGTTTGTCTCTGAGTGTGGCATGGTGGGGAAATCAGACTAAATCAGACGTCTGGTGGAAGGAATCGGAGAAGGTCAACTCAAGGAGGTCAGGTTTTAGTCTTATTTTCCCTTCATATGATCAGACATCTGACTAAAGCTCATAGCGCGTCTGATTTTACTACCGCTAGAGACATCGTTTCCGCAGTGACTATGGTCACTGATCACTTGAGTAACCGATCAGCTGGGATTGACACGAGGTGACGTTGAAACATGCAAAACATGGTGTATTGGTTGATCGCATTCTCGCAACGTACCATACCATAGACAGGCTCGATGCATGCAAACGTCGTAAACGAGCTGAGTACATGAGTGCAAAGGAACTTCTCCGACAAGCTCTCTTTACTCTGCATCAACTACAGTTGTTTGGAGGCCCTGACGAACGAAAATGAGGAAGAGAAGTCAAACGCAAAGAGAAGTAACCTGCCTTGAAAGAGGTAACAGGAACATGGCTAGCATACGTGTAGAGCTTTTCTTTTGCGTTCTCTTCGTCGTTGCGTTTGCCTGAGATTTGCTAAGGCAACTGCGCCAGGAATCAGATGGACACTTACGCTCAAGCTTTACGCGTATTCGGTGTGGAACGGTCTTGATTCCCTGTGCCCAGAGAGCCTGGTTAAGCTTAGGGTCGAGGCGAACGTCCTTGGTGCCCATTGACTTCCGGGCGAATTCAACTACAGATTTGATGGCATGCGGGGCACGCTTTTTGAATGAACGACCGTGCACGAGCTTGTGCATATGTATCGTGTATTCGCGAGTCACGACGTCCTGGAGAGCAGAGCGCTTGCCGGTCTGGAAGAAAATGAGATCGGGCATACTAAAAGTGATTGTAGGGACGAACTTTTCCGCTTTTTGTTTTTGCCTTTGGGACACGTAAGTCGGATGAGAAATCAAGGACAGTTAGTACGTACCATGTCTTGACGTTGTCGATGTCGATGTCGATGAGCGGATAGGAACTTTGGCTGTGTTTGGGTTGTGGCAAGACAAGGTTTGTGGCTGGCACATAAAGATACAGCTCTACGGCAATCGCCGATGCTAGTTGCATCCGTTTTTGGAGACTGTATTACGTCATTGCCTTAGAAACATCTCACATGTCTGAACAGCTGAGCGACGTTAATTGACACAGCGGACAATTGCCAGCGATGGCAGGAAAAACCATTGGCCGCAGAAACGGGTCCTTCCTGAAACAAGATCGCCAGCGGGGCAGAAATCCAAATTTTAGAGGGTCTCGAGACGACCTTGGACCATCGCAATGCGCTTTGTAGCTCCCCTCGTTCCCTTGCTCGCCGTCCTCACTGCTGCCCTGGCCACGCTCGTTGCACGTCAGAGTCTTCCGAGTTAGTTTCCAGACTACAGCACCCATCCCAAGAGTAGTCATTCATAACCTTCTTTTCAGGTTGTGCTTTGACATGCCTAACCAGTACAAGCACGCAAGGTTGTTCTTCAACTAACACCACTTGCTTATGCGAGGACGCATCATATATCGACTCGGCTTACGCTTGCTTATTGTCGTCCTGCTCCGGCAGTGATCTTCAAACTGCAGAAGCGCTCGCCAAAGAGCTCTGCCTTGATGCTGTGAGCTAGCATTTTTACATATCCAACACCCCTCTTCCATAACATTCCTCACAGGGTGTTAACTTGACGACGAGCCTAGTGCCACCCACTTCCACGTCCACTTCTACCAGTACTAGTAGCACTAGTCCAACACCCTCACACACTAATAGAGCATCCATGACTGGCAGTATGAGCGTCTTTACAGGCACCCTTGCTGTTCTGGCACTTGCCATAGGTCTTTAATCGTACACCCTTTGCAAAGCTCCTCTTTGGCTCACAAATGTAGTACTGTACATGCCTGGCAGAGCGATCGCGATTGCCTCGCATGATAGCGAACATGGCTTCATGACAATCTGTTTCAGGACTTTCAAGTTACGGCAATGCAAATTGAATGACAAGTCGCCGTATCAACACTAGGATGGACTGAAATTGCTTTGAAACAAGATGTTGGTTCCCATTTTTTGTCATAGTTTTTTTCTTCGCCGGCCCAGTACTATCTGGAGTCATTCTATCCATATTCTAGTATGCATCTACAATATACAATATTTTCTTGAGCAGCAATTGGCCTGTAGAGATAATTAATATTAATGGTTGTGGACTGGATATCATTTTCAAATGACCTTACCGCACTCATTACCGAATAGAGACCGTGACAGACTGGTTGTCCTCTGGCTCTGACAACTGCCCTGCAGTGACGATTCGATGAATGTCAAGATAAAACGAGTACCAACACCCCTGGCGTTGCTTGTGGGATTGCTGTTCGGGCTGCTTCTCGGTCGCTCGCTGCCCTTCAACGTAAGTTTTTAATTTTATGCTACGTGTCTACTTATTCTCGCTACATTATGTTCAACTACATAGCTTGCTCCGTCTTGGAGAGACAAACCCATGTACGTCTCGCGACTGTCCGCACGACAGCAATTCACGCTACCAACCATCGACCAACGTCACCGAGTCCTCGAGCTTCTGTCTACACTCTCACCTCACCACACTGCCGAATGCACACGTCAATCACAGCCCTTGTACATCCAACAGGTTCGAGAGCGCTACAAATCCCTCGTAGGATTCAGCCCCGCGTCGCAGTCGCCCTGGCTGTCCTCGTTCGACTTTAACAGCTTCGGTGACTCTCAACACGTCCACCTTACTCCCACAAAAGAACACAAATACTTCTTCGCTATCAACCTGTACAATTCATTCGACGTTATCCCAGACCTATTTGCGACACTATTTCGAATCTCAGCCATACTAGGATACCATAATGTATATGTCTCCATATATGAAAACGGGTCAACGGACCAGACCAAGGCACTGCTCCGTATATTCGACGCGCTGACAAAGAGCGTCGGGTTGAGGGTGACGATTCGGACGTCAACGAGGACGAGGGGAGCGTTCAACCACCGTATCGAATACCTTGCCGAGGTCCGAAATCAAGCGTTTAACCCACTATACGAGCTCAGAGACTCCCACAACGAATATTTTGATACTATTATCTTTATGAACGACATCCTCCCCTGCGTGGACGATATCCTCGAACTTATCTGGCAGAGCAGGAGGCACAATGCGGGCATTACTTGTGCAGCGGATTACATGTACCACGATGACCTTGTGCGTTCCTTCGTTCGTTGTTTTGATTTGGCTGACGGTGATGATGGCTTAGGGGTCGCCAGTCTTTTACGACAATTGGGTGTCCCGTGATATCAATGGCACAGTGCTAGAAAATGCGCCCTTTGATTCCATTCTTCATGACCCCCAATCCTCTGAGCGTTTTCAGATGCATCTTCCCATACAGGTACAGGCATGTTGGAATGGCGTAGCGGTACTTGATCCCGCCCCGTTCTATAAACCCCCTTATGTCCGCTTCCGTATGGCAAGGCTGGTTGATGAAGAGTGCTCGGCGTCTGAGTGCAGTCTCATCTGTAATGACTACTGGGAAGCCGGTTATGGTCGAATAATGATGGTACCTAGAGTGAAATTGGCATACGACAAGGTGTGTTTCGTCAAGCTTGAGCGGCGTGGTCGAGATCATTCATCGAGTTCTGCATGTATAGAAAGTCTTTGATATCATCCATCCACAAAGACGAAATCTGTCCGCTATACGAGGATATGTCCGCCTCGGGGGTCTTCCTGACAACCCGCGTACGGATCCTCAAGATCGCTCATGGTTTGGTCCCCACGACAGACTTTTCACGTCTGAGGAAAGCGAAGATATAGAGTTTGTACCCGGACCTTCGCATGGTGAGTGATTTGCATGTGTCAGTGCATTGCTCAGCAGGACTAATTATGCTGCGATCATGAAGTATGGTGCTGGGGCTGGGATGGCGCAGGCGACATTGGGGGTCCTGATATGGATCCTATATGGGAGGCGAAGTCGAATCGATCGCAGAGTCTCGAGGCAGTAACGGTGAAACATGAGAGGTCAATGGATAGTCTGTGATATCTGGTTGGCGAAATACTTGCTTAGATACTATCTTTCTTGTCTTGGTCTCGCTTGGATAGAATATGGAGCTATACATACCTGTGGTATGTGACTCAACAAGTTCGAAAATTTAAGGGGCTTTTGGCACAGTTGGTAGCGCGCATGCTTCGCACTGTTGATTGCATGAGGTCGTGGGTTCAACTCCCACAGAGTCCATTTTGTTTCCTCAGAAAAGATTGTGTCGCTTTTTCTTTTTGGCTTCCGTCGTGATGCAAAAATATAAAAAGCCTTGCGTTTGGTAGTGTCGATTTGGTCGTTCTGAGGTTGCCCTAGGCCTACTAGTAATCAGCACAACTACCTGGATTTTGGAACAAACTCCGCAAACTTGACGACGTGACTATTTTCTGTAATTGGTTCATATGCAACGACGCTCAGGCCTGAGCAAAGGGCTAGCGCGCATTTCCATTCCTTCCCGGCACTCTCTCACAGGAATGGGCATCGACTCGGCGCGTTCGAGATGGCACCGCCGTACACTCGGTGTCCCTAATCGAATATGGGCCCTCCTGGTCGCCTTCGTGTCACTGGTCTTGATTTCACGACAAGTCCTCTCGTTTCACCGACATCCTCCCCCCCTCAGTACTGTTGGGCTGGTACCGATCAATTATCTACACTCGGCAAACTTTTTCACCGCCAACAGCTCGGAAGGGGAAGCATCGACCCCATTTACTTTCTGTCCAGTGTACGGGCCTGGAGACGAGGTTGCGGAAAAATATGGTGCCGTACCGCTTGCTCAAAGTCGCTTACACCTTGGAAGCGGGGGACGAGTGCACCGAATGATCCACAAGGCGTTGTTAGGCCAGCCGATTACGATGAGCGTGTTAGGTGGTTCAGGTGAGTAGTACTTTTTCTTCTTTACCGTGGCATGAGACTCATTCACGTTTCCGGCTAGTGTCGACATGCCATGGTGCTGGTGATGACCCATTATCACCTCTGTGTTATCCCTCTCTTTTCTTTGAATGGTGGTTGAGCGTATTTCCGCATCCCGCTTCCGAGCTCACGAATGGGGCCATGCGTCGCACGGATTCGGGGTACTTTGGTTTCTGTAGCGCACACCATGTGCCTGAGAATACCGACCTCGTGATACTCGAGTTCGACGTCGATGATCCAGCGTAAGCGATTCGCGTTGATGCTCGCCTATTCATTCCTTGTACTGATTAATCTGTCTAGTGGTCAGAAGGGTATGGAGAACTTTGAGCTTCTCGTTCGGTCTCTGCTCGATCGACCTGACCAACCCGCTGTCATCATCCTTGGGCATTTTAGCCCCGAAATCCACGATGTGTATGGCTTTGCTGGACCTGAACTTTGGCATACCATTGTCGCCCAATTCTACGACGTTCCTCATGTCAGGTGCGGTTCACTTTCTCCTCACTGGACCATCGTAGTTCAAGTTTCCGCAGCGTGAAACCCATTCTATACCCTACGTATATGACCGATCCCGACCTTATCAAGCCCTACTACACCGATGCCGTCCTTCCCAATACGGAAGGTCACGTTCTCCTCGCGGACGTCCTAATTTCCTACTTCCAATCTCAAGTTTGTGCTGCGTGGGCGACGGTGGGTGGCCTTTCCTACGAGACAATTCCTCTGGCTGCTGTTCCTCCGGGTCCGGCCCACGGTGGGGATATTCATCTCTTTGGCGGTGTTGGTGCCCGGAAAGGCGGGGCGCCCCCCGAGCCTGCAGACGATGGTGCTGAGCCCGGCAAGAAACTAGCTCAGCAAATCCCCGCTGCTGATCCACACCCCGATGCTCTTCCCCTCCACCCGGACCTCCGCATTCCGCCTGTGCGGATCAACACACGACCGCGGGCCTCACGACCGTTTGAGGAACCGGTGCCTTTCTGTGCCTCGGCGAACGATCTCGTGAATCCGCTCCCGCCATCTTTGTTTTATGGCTCTGGGTTCCACACTGCCCATCCCGATCAGGGAATGTCGCCATTGTTGACGGCCGAATATTACTGGCACGCTTCAATGCCTCACAGCCGGTTGCGGGTGCCGATCAAGGTCGGCGCTGGGGATGTGGGGATGTATTTCCTGAAAGAACCGATTCGGGATATTGGAGAGGGCGCTCAGCTCGAATGTTGGGTAGACGATAATGTTAGGGGGGCTGTGATTATCGAGAATGCAGGAAACGTTATTCACTCAGTGCCCGCGTACGTATTTTTTACTTCATTGGTTATGTGCTAGGTGTGCTCAAAGACCCTTGCAGGCTTGAGATGATTGATCACTTTGTTTCGCGTGGAAATCACTACGTGGAATGTATTTTGATGGGTGAGGAAGGACAGACGGTTCCGTCTTTCAAAGTAATTGGGATATTCTCCACGTAAAGGGGACGTTGGACACCACGTCGGACACTCTATGCTTCATTCTACTTTGACGCTTGCTGAACAATTTGAACGACGAGTCCTGTGGAAGTACTGACAACTATAGAATAATATATATATTTTTGTTACCTATTTAGTATTGGGCTAGGGTTATTAAGTAAATGGCGTGGGAACAATGACGTCTCAAATTTCCTGTGCTTGTCAGCGCGTGTACTGCCTGTCGACTCAGCTGCGGGTTCGTTCTTGATTCACTCCACCACTTCACGATTTTAGTTTTTCACGACAACAGCTACGATGGGCGCAAGAAGAGTCCCTCCGACCGGCGAGTCATTGGTAGCAATTCGACACACTGAGCATGTCTGACGTATAGTAATTTGCCCTACACAGAAGCACCCCCTGCCTACCGTTATGTGACGAGGATCTATAGGAGGAGTCTAAGACCTGTCGTCCTCGCGAGTGCGTGGCATTCATCTACGACCTCGATGATATTGTATACTCATCGTCTATGCGTAGTGTCTCTGATTACGGCCATCTGGGCTCTGGCATGGTGAGCGCTTGTGTGATCTGTAGCATCCCCATGCATGCTCAAAAAAATCAAATTTTATCATCATTTTCAGGACTGTAAGTACCAACGCTGAACTCGATAACTGGTCCGGCTGTTGACCAGCGATCTCTAGGTCTCGTCGTTTAAGCAACTCAAGCTCGTTGACAATGGTAAGGTCGCGCATATAAAGCATTGCCCATGTGGTCATGATGACGTGTCCGTTTTCTTTCTTCAGACAAGTTGCCCAAGCTCGCTCCGTTGGCGATAGCACAGGGGTCGCTGTATGCGGTCACACTAGCCATCCAGTTGTTTGGCCTGGTGGCTGCGGGAATAGTAGGGGATTTCGCAGCAGCTTATCTCGGGGATCGTACTGATTGACTCCCCAGCAACGATTTACCTTGGTCAAATCATATGCGTTCTTGTGCGCATTGAGCGCATTGATCGTCATCGGAGTCTCGATCATGAGGGTCGTCACGCACTTTGTGTTCAAGGTATGTGGATCGTCTGTCTACGCGCCGTCGTTACTTATCGTCGTTCTAGTCTGATTTAATCGAAGAATGTACTACCGTCGCAGTGAATGGAACTGTCGCTTCGGTTCGCATCAGATTTTACTGTTCTCGCTATCTCTGACCGTTTCCTCCAGGTATTTGGTATTTGGGGATTGAATCCGGATTCCAACATGAATGCAGCCGATGCTCAGCAATGTGAGTCACTGTATTTTTTCTTATCCTGAGAGAGATGTAACAGAAGCTAGTTTGCAATCACGAATGGAACCGCGATTCATGGGCGGAAATTGTCGCTTTTATTGTCGTTTCTGGTGAGCGTCGTTTTTCTTCTTTGTATGCAATTGGATCTGATTATCTTTGGATGGGCCTAGTACTTGGATTGTTGTTCACATCCATCGCATTCGCATATTACCGCCAAGCGCTTGATCCCGCTAGCCCTTTCAATGCGTCCCGCCTGCCATCCAACCAAGCACGCAGGGATAACTACCCAACGCAGTACAACCCGGCATATGACAACGGAACAGCCTACTTGCCTGTCTATTTGCCTCCGGCAGGCCCACCACCCACCGATGGCAAGCCACCAGAGTACAAGCATTCAGAGTATGGGTCATACGGTGGGGACAAGGATGCCAAGGAAGACGAGCCGTTCTCTGAGTATGACGTCCCGAGTGTACCGATGCCGACGCATTGGGTCGAGGATCGGGATGTGACGTCGGCGAAAATGGTATGACGAGCATTGTAAAATGACGGACTTTTTCTTTTCTTTTCTTTTCTTTCACCTCACCTCTTTTTGTTACATCTGGTTTCTATGGCTCTGCAGTTTGGTCGACCATCGGACGATTGGCCGCCCCTGCTTAATCCCTTTATGACACAATTTTCCAGTCTTAACGGACCGTAGTTACGCACGTATCCTGTCCCCGTACATAATGATTACCTAAATTATGCTATCGGACCTTGCTGCGATGGGGAGATTTTTGGAACTTGAGATCAATATTACTAGTATCTGTTGGAGGTAATGGGTAGTGAAGGCAAATCCTAATCGATGATTGACAATCATTGTTCATCGTCTCAAAGATCTTCCCCAAGGAGGATTATCCAGAAGTTGATCATTCTTTCACCTTGCTACTTCATACTTCATGTCGATCCGTAGGGCCTTGTGCAGCCTCAAGCCAAGGCTGAGCAGGTCTAACCAGCCTGAACCGTCTGATATGGGTTCAGGTCAGTCAGCGTCATCCACTCCATCCGTTTACAGTGCCCATGTCATCCCCATTGACGTCCATCCCGTTTATCGAGGTACGGATGAAAATGAGAACCCCCTCTCGAACAAACGGTGTCGCCGTTCGCGTCATCCGGGTCGCAAGTCGATTGATTGATGGGTGCTCACCCCGGGGGTCATGTCGTGTACACTTGATAATTTCTCGCCTTTCCTTGTGCCAACCTGGACTTGTCATAAGTTGTCAACTCGTCTGTATTCTGCGGCCCAGATTAGGCGAAGAAAACGGACAGTCGAGGAGGAAGGTAGCGCGAGCTGATGCCATACACCGACGACGTCATTTTCCGACAGGTTTTGTGGATCATTCAATTGGTCGCAGCTGTCGTTGGTTGTCGTCGTATCTGGATTGGTCCTTAAATTTGACAGCGTGTTCGATGACCACGGCTTGGGGGCACAAATCGGTCAATCGATGTCGTCTAGAACCCTCGAAGCTTGAAGGTCCATCTGCGTAGATTCGACGCCGGACTTCGCGGGGCGCGCTTGAGGTTGCAGAGCTGAAAGAATAAAGGTGTGTGCAGTAGCGGAAACGGAAACGGACATACATGGCATGTCCCTTTATGACTCTGCCCCTCGTGACGAAGAGAAGAATCTGAGCCTGAGCGTCAACTCAACCATGGCGAGCAGACGCATGCACTACCTGGAGCATTTCGTCACAAGGACGAGAACGAGGACCGACATGGTGCAAATGGGATGAGGCGGAAGAGGGAAATTGGGCACTGCAGTTCATGGCTCGCAACTCGCCTCGCGGGAGTACGTGCACGGAAACAGGCTCAGTCGCCCATGCGCCCTTCTACTCATTCTGACCCACGGCGGTACGCCTACGGTCACGCCGCCAACCTTCGAAGATCATCGCGCACAGCGAGGATTTCCCCGGGCAGACCAAGGCCGAGCCAACTCTTACCCAGCTCGCTGATGAGCGAAGACCAGGATGAACAGCATCACGGGCGAATGGAGTTTTGAGCAGTGGCCGTGTGCGCGATCACCAGCTTTTTTATTTTGTTTTTCCTTGAAGACGTTTCTCTGTGCACTCGTAGTGAATCGAATGAGAGCTTTGGGGAGCATAATCGCGGAGCGCTCTTGCTTCACCCGAGTTAACGCCACAAGGCAAAGATATTGATCACTAAATAAAGGCGTTGCATAGTATTAGTATCATTCCTCTTTCGTCTCCAACGAGCAGCAACACAGCCACTTGGGAAACGTGATGGAAAGCTTGGCGTTCCCTGATTCTTCCTGCTTGCTGTAAGTTTCGCAACATGTGCCCCGAGTCAATGAAAGTGCACGTACGCTCAAACGAATTCTCCGAGCCGAGGGTCGACCTGCATCTTTTGCTTGTCGTGTCTTATATGACATGAATTTCTACGATGTGGTCGACACCAACGGACGACCTACCTCACTCGCTGGCTTCGGACCCGGAAGACGTCCAGTGCTAGTACTATCGCCATTGTCACCATCCACATCTGACGGAAGAGCTACGTCGCCCGATGGTCCTGGACGACCTCCAGCCTCAGTATTAGTGCCACGGTGGTGGTCTCCACCTGTACGAGGTCTGATGTCCGACTTCTTCTTCTTCTGCA
>JBBPLX010000690.1:0-16857 GCA_038090015.1 Leccinellum albellum
CATATGGGGTGGACTGGTAGATGTGTGTTCCATTGTCTTTCATATAGTCAATGAAAGCCTTGGAGGTGAATTCACCACTGGCATTGGACATCCAACCTTTGATTTGGGCATCATATTGATTCCGGACATAGGAAAAGAAGTGTTTAACTACTTTTATGGTTTGGTCCTTTGACCAGATGGGGTTTATCCAAGCCATGGATGTATAATCATCCAGGAATACTATGCATATTTATACCAATAATGTGATTCAACCTCATACGATTTGAGATCAGCATGGATTAACTCAAATGGCTTAGAAGCATGTGTTTCGTTGTGAGGAAATGGTCGGTTCAGTTGTTTGCTGAGTTTGCATCCTGGGCATATAGGAGCCTGAGAGGGTATGTCAATCTCATGGAAATCTTTGGTGTGTTTTTAGGCAGCTTTGAGAATGTCTCAGGAGGGGTGTCCTAATCTCTGGTGCATGGTATTGTAATCAATGGAACTCATGGTTACATTATTGTTCCAGGCTTTAAGTATTGGGGCACAGAGCCAATACATGGTGTCTCCATGTATGTAGAAAGGTAATATGATCTTTTGGAAACAGCAGTCAAAGAACTCAATTAGTCTGTTCAATGTTTTCAGGTTAAGACAATTGTCTTCTTGCAATAACATCCCCATGGATATGGGCTTTGCTTGACATATTGGCATGTAAATGACTGGCAATAGGCAGACAGTCTTGCCTTTGAATTCAATCAGAACGGTTCCAACACCGAGAATTGGTGCTTTTCCATTTGCCATTTGTGAGTGAGTTGGCATCTCATATTCATGGTACTTGGAGAAGTCATTGATATCGTGTGTGAAATGTGATAATGCTCTGGAATCTAGTAACCACATATCTGGTGGTAGTTGGTTCGCATTTGCTTTTCCTTTTCCCTTACAGTCATCACACATCATTTGGGATAATATAATAGATTTATTGCTATCTACTACAAATGAATGGGCATCATGTATACTACATTTCTGTGGCGAAGGGATCCACACAACAGCATTAGTATAGTTAGGACAAAGGAAATTGGTGGTGTACCACATGTCTTCATCTGCAGCTTCATCAAAGAAATGAGAGATGTACTCATCATGAACTTTGGCATTGCCAAGGAAGACAGAATCCTCACCATTGATCTCCATTAATGCCATAGTGTCAGTGAGTGCTTCCCTTTCGACGTCTTCAAGATGGTTGATGAGGGATAGACGGAAAGAGGACGGGACACCACCAGACCAGTCCATGCACCAATTGGCAATGGGGTCAAGTATGCACGCAGTTTGTGCAGTGAGCAGTACCTCCATCTTCTTGGAGAGAGAGATGGTGGCAGAGGTTTGAGGGAATGCCATGGGCCCATAATGGGTAGCACCAGGCATGTGTGACGTCTGGAAGACATCACAGATGGATTTGGAGAAGACAGAGGAAGTGGGGTCAATAATAATAGGAGGATGAGGGAGGGGATGGAAAGGACATGGTTGAGGATGAGTTGGAGGTAGGGGACGGGGAGCCTTCGAGATGTTAGTGAATACGAAAGAGGCTTTTGCCTTGGTAACCTTTGTAGGGGCTACCATGTCCTCCGAGTCTTCATCCTCACTCTCTGAGGTGTTCTTGGTGGTAGTGGCGTCTCTTGCTTTGGCATGTTCATGCCTGCTACCTCATTTCTTTTCACCCTCCTTGGAGTGTTTACCTTGGTGCTTCTTGCGCCACTCATCATCCTTTCCATCTTCCTTCTGATCATTGAAGGATAGATCCTCTTCACCTTTCTGCTTTACTGCAGAGATCTTGTTAGCACGGTCGTTGTTGGGCTTATGCCTAGAAACATGTTGTTGCCAGGCTGCCACCATTATCTGCTCCAGCACATCGAGGGAGATGGCTTCCATGGGATTGGTTGGATCCAGTTTGCTGTCAAGGACCTACGTGGTGAAGTCTGTGTAACAAGGCAGTTTTGACAGGCCAATTATGACCTGGATCTTCTGTGGAATTTCGTGATTGCACTCCTTGAGTGCAGTGAAGTGGGATTGAAGCTTGGTGAAAGCTCCAGCCAGGTGATTGTTCTCCGGGATGTATAGGGTGAGGAGTTGTTTAAACTCCATATAGACAGAAGCAATGGAGGGGGCGTCATAGGAATTCTTGAGGGCATTCCAGAGCTGCCTTGCATTTTCCTTATCATTGAATGCCTCAGAGATGTGGGTCTTGAGGCAGAGGGTAATGTAGCCCATCACTTGATTGTTATCCTCATCCCATCTGAGCTGGGCAGTGAGTTCCACTTCAGTGATTTTATCACTGGCTGCTTTAGGGTAGGGGTGGTTGACTTTAGCCTAGAGGCCTTGAGAGTGGAGGAAGGCAGTCATCTTACAGGCCCAACAGTGGTAGTTGCCACTGGAGAGTTTTTGAATATCTTTGAAAAGGGAGCTGGACATGTTGGATCTGGGGATAGACGTCAGTAACAAACTTTTTCAATAAAGAATAAGGAATGGAGAGACCTGCATC
Organism: Leccinellum albellum; assembly: GCA_038090015.1. NCBI lineage: Eukaryota > Fungi > Basidiomycota > Agaricomycetes > Boletales > Boletaceae > Leccinellum > Leccinellum albellum. The sequence continues at coordinate 2,510 of JBBPLX010000690.1, forward strand.
TCTGAACGCCCAACTTCCCATCATTTCTGGGTGACATAGTCTCCCCTTTTATGAGAGGTGTGGAGTTTTGCCATTATTGGCATCACACTTGGTGTAGTGGATTGCCTAGGTGTGGTTCTTCAGCTTTCAACACTTGAGCATTTCCACATCAGAGTAGAATGGCTGGTATCCACTTTGTTCTGAATTGTTCCAGGCATTCCTCGAGCTTCATCATCAGTGTGATACACAGTGAGGTTGCTTGGAGCTCATAACCTGTTCGAGGTATGGAAGTTACATACTCGAGGTACTCACTTTATGTAGTAATGGTCTGGTAAGATTGAACATTGTGGTTGAAGGAAGAAAAGAGTAAAACTCCTATTCAAACTCAGAAGTGACTGAGTACTGTTATATAATACAGGCATGTGGACTATTTACTATAACTACACTACTTAGCCCATACTTTCAACAGCCCTATCTAGTGCAAAGTCCACAGTTGTGAAGTTTGGGTGGATTGCATTATTTGGATTTTCCATAGTGGCAGAAAAGGTACCAAAGAAGCTAGTAATCAAAGTTGATTTTGAACAAGAGGAAGAAAAAGGAAAAAGGAGCAAAAGAAAGATGCAGGAAGTGCAGCATTAAGCATGAGTGCTGCAATGGGCTACAGTGGGCTAAGAGAAAGAGACATGCCACTTTGCTTACTCATGCACAGACTAAATTCTAGATCAGTCTCATGACTTGATCATCCTAGAATAACCACTATCTATGAGGGGAGGATCTCACAAAGAGTCTTATCACCCTTGTTGCAATGGGGGAATCAGATTTGCCTAGCTACAGCACTGATTTACCTCAGTAAGGCTGCAAGTCTTATTTATCCTTGGAGATCTTGTGATTCAAGGTGGTGTTTATGTCACAAAATACTGCTGCTCACTATGCAGTAAGGAATTGATACTATTACTTGCAGATAGCTGTGTCCTCTCAAATAAAGTCTATGCACTACCAAAGTGAATGAGTTTGCAGATTGTATGAATTCTTGAACTATGCAGTGGAGAGAAGGTTATAGTCCTTTTGTTATTACAGTACAATCGGATAGTCAAGCTATCAATCTCCTTAACTCTGGAGTCCAAGTATAGTAGTACATGTGAACTGGTATGGGTAATGAGAAGCAGAATAGGTGGTGACATGTATACTGGTGTCAAGATGGGTAAGAGAAATAGACTTGTTCTTATGAAGGCAATCTTTAACCAAAATGGTCTTAGGCACCTCAACTTGAACTTTGACTTAAGATGGGATCTATGTAGACTAGAGGAAATCCAATGAGAACAAGATTGGTTGTATGCATTCAATTTATATACTACAAGGACAGGTGCATGGACCACATGAGGGCAGGTACACTAATGACTAAGGCATAATCTGTTTCTATATATAGATATAGTAATCCCATGAGTGTGAGAAAATTAATAACACATGTAAGTCTAGACTATGATATTATAGATAAATGATAAGGTCATGTGATGACTGACTAAGCAAGTCACATGATCATGAAAAGATGAAATAAAAGTGAAAAGTTAGGTGTTTTAACCTAGGAATGTAACAGCACTCAAGGTAGTTAGAAAGGTGTCAGTCATAACAGTGAACAGATGTGAGACATCACATCATGCATGGTGAGGATGGAGCAAGTGAGGAAGGAAGATTGGAAAGGGTAAAAGGCACGCTCACAGTCTGGAGACCAAATCCAGGAATGATCTTGGTGAGATCAGTGAAAGGACAAGCAATAGAGGAAAAGTTGGAGATAAATTTGGATAGAAATGTCAGAATCGGAGGAAGAAAGGAATGACTTTTATAGAACAAGGAGGAGACCACTGGTCAATAGTGGGGATTTTAGTGGGATCTCATATGGCAACTTCATGTTCTTGAATAATCAGGCTAAGGAATTCAACTTTTCAAGCAGCAAAGGTGCATTTTTCAAGTTTAAGGTAAAGCCTATATTCATGGAAGCATTTGAGAACTTTGCAAACAAGGAACCAATGAAGTTCAAGATTATCACCATAGTGGATGAGAAAGTCATTGATGTAGATGATAAGCCACCCTTCAGCGATGAAATTGCTGAAAATGTGATGCATGAGTGCTTGAAAAGTGGTAGGAGCATTATAGAACCCAAAGAACATAACATTGGATTCAAAGAGACCATCAAGGATAATAAAGGCTGCCTTCCAGTGATCCTCCAGTCATATGAGTATATTATTATACCCCCATCATATGTTAAGCTTGATGAAGATAGAGGATGTCTTTAGCTTATCAACAAGGTCGAGAATGTGAGAAGAGGTCAGCATTTTTGACAGTGGGTTTATTAAGATAATAGTAATCCTAGCAATGACATAAGAACCTGTCCTTTTTTAACATGAAGAAGGAGGGAGAGGCTTGAGGAGATTAGAAGTGAGAGATTTATCCATTAGCAAGATGTTCAGTGATGAAAAAAAAAACAGGCTTTTTGTTCTTTGAAATTCAGAGAGTAGGTAGGTCTTGGCAACCTTGGGAATAAATGAAGGCTTCAACTTAATGATATGATCAATTTTGCAGATTGGGGGAAGTTCATCAATAGGAGGGTTTAGTGAACACATCCTTGAAGTCAGAAAGTTATGGGGGAAGGAATACAGATGGTTTCCTGTTATAAACCTTGTTCATTTACCTACCTTTTTACTTCAATTATTTCTTTCCTTGGTCACATGACTCTGCTTAGTCAGATCATATGACCATGTCACGTGACTTCCTTCTTATCCATATCACATGACCTTATCGGTTATCTATGACATCATAAATCTAAACCGCCTCATAGCATACATACCTATTTAATCTCCATCAATATTCTCATACCCATGAGAACACTATAACCTTATATAGTTATAGTAGATAGCATATCGTTAGACACAGCTTGGTCTGTGCACATATGTTTGTAGTATAAATAGTGAATGCTAGCAATGGAACAAGCCAGTCTTGTTCTCGTTGGATTCTCTTCAATGATAGTCCCTTTCCTAAGTCTGCAGCTAGTTGAGGTACCTAGGCTTTTTGTCTAAGGTTGTCTTCATTTCCTCACAGTGATAGCAGCTTCAGTGGAAATACAAGTCTTTCAAGCAGCAAGGGAAAAAAGACCACAAGTAATGTTGGGTCACTTGGAATAGGGCTTCTTTTCCAGGGAGCAAATAAGATAGCATTGTTTGATCATAAAGTCTGGGTCAGGAGATGGAGGAGATGGGAGGAGATCAATAGTTCTGCTTGCCCAGTCAATATGAGGATTAAATTGTTGGAGCCATAGCAACTCAAGGATAATATCCTCCTTTCCACAATTGATAACAAAAAATTTCAGAGCAGCGGAGAATTCCTTGATGATCAATATGAGAGGAGAAAAGAGGTGAATGATACCATTTTTGTTAGGAGTGCCATCAATGTTGGATATGGCCAGAAATTTAGTAAGTTAAGTAGTAGGAAAGGAATATTGGGCAACAAGGCAGCAATTAATGAAGTTTCTGGATGCCCTGCTATCAATTAAAGCATTTTGATGATTTTGGACTATTTTTTCAAGGAGACAGGAATGATAATAGATTTTGCATGAGGTGTAGTAAAGATAACAGGAGCTAGTTATAAAAGAGAGTTAGATGTTAAATGCTAAACTTGTCAAGGGTTAGCAGGGGAAGACATTGTTTGGAGGAGGTGTAGTGCCAGATAAGGGACTATTATTGAGATGTGGATGTTTATCAGTTCAACACCCAACCTTGCAACAGATCATCTTTATAATCTCTGAATCCATCCCAGTAGCAAGCATCTTGAGGAGAGAGTCCTGATTGGTGATGCCAGATCAACTAGTGAGAAGTTGGAATTTAGAGACAATTTCTGGAAACCATGTTCTTTGTCTCTAAAATTTCATCATAACTTTCAAAGGGAATGACAGGCTTCAGAGGCAACATTGAAGGAAAAGAAGGTGGTCTTGAAGTCTTCAAAGAATGCTTTGAGGTTCTTCTGGTCAGTGAAGATAATATTGTTGGCAATCTTTGTGTATCATGTTTTATTAAAGGCAACTCTGTTGCCTTTGGTCATCTTGTTCAACAGAATGAGAAGTTTTGAGCTTTCATGATATAATGCATCATTAATTGAAAAGTAGGCCTTCATGGCCATTAGTGTTTTAAAGTCCAGTTGCACAAGTGGTAAAAGACTAGCAATGGGACTGAATTGCAACTGATTGCAACTGGACTGCAGTTGCAAGTTGCTTTGATTTTAAAAATTGGCAACTGTAGTTGGCAACCAGTTGCCTTGCCATAACTAGACCCACTTCCTATAATTTTTGTATATTTTTGTGTATTTTTAGATATTTATTTGAATTTTATACAGACTAATTAATAAAATTTTGACATACAGGTTGAAAATAGCCATATTTCAGCCATTTATGAATGGAATTATAAACCTTTTTGTTAATCTATGAGCTTGGAACATCAGATAAATGTTGTACAGCCACTGCTTAGCCTCAAAACCAGTCTTTCAAAGTTCAGTTGCCAGTTGTGATGCCTAGGAAAGTACAAAAAACTGGTTGCAATCCAGTTGCCTTATTAGGACGTGGGAAAACTGGACCAGACCGAACTTTAAAACACTAATGGGTATCAGCCAGTGGCTTGCATCCTTGCTGTCTTCTGAGAAGTCTTCAGGCTGACTAGCTTTCAGTTCAGAGGGCATGCTAGGCAGGACAGGGGCAGCTGGAGCAGGGACAGGTGGATTAGTGTGAAGGAGGTAAAGGTGGAGTGAGGTCATCTCAATGAGGTAGGCTGGCAGCAGCTCTGATGCAGATCTGAATATTTATATATCAGTATGTTACACACAGACCAAGCTGTATATATAGCACTGAAAGAAAGAGAGATAAAAAAGGAAATGAGATGTGTAATACTAAGGCAGAGGAAAGCATAAAAGGAAAGGAACAATGTAGAATGACAAAGAAGGATTACCAAGGCAAATTGATGATGAAGGTGTCATTATTGGTAATGGAAAGAGAAAATAGAAAATGGTTAAGGGAAAAAGATGCTTGAATAGACAGAATATCCTTGAGATGGACTTCTATCATAACATGGATGTAGAACTATAATTAGGATTAGATAATATTAGTTGTATGAATGAAATATATACCAAATATGAGAATGTAAACTGGCTTTTCATCAAACCAGTTATAATACTTGCCAATTTTATTAAGGTAACAGTTGAGAGGTTACTTATACAGTTTGAATTATTGTTGGTCACATTTTGCCTTCCAGGCAGACTAGAGCTCCTCAAATGCTGAGATTGCTTGCCAGAGGGTTGCTTCAAGTTGATGCTCATGAAAGAAGAGGTGCTGGATTTGGTTGGCATTGGATATAAGCATGCATGCATCATTGATACATTTCCAATCACTTAGCTCAAGTGAAAATGCCATCCATGGAACCTGTTTTATTGGGCTGCCAGCATGTTGGATAGAGGTGATGGACCAAAGAGCTCATCAGCAAAGTGAACAAAGAGATTGATAGCCTAGCAAATACATTAGTACTGAAAAAGCAAATATAAAACATATAGAACACACCTGTTTTAAATGATATGACCATCTGAGCCTCCCATCTACAGTTCCCCATTAAACATTTCTATGGAGAGGGATCTTACATAAGTGCAGTTTCACTACCACACTCAGCTTGCAAGCATTCAATATGCACTTTGCTGGCCAGATGCTTGAATCTTCAGGTGAGAGTGTGTATTATGGCAATGACATTGAGGACACCACCATTGACACAATTTTGAGGGAGTAGGGAATCAAATTCCCAGATTGCTGATGTTGTCTCAATATTGCCAATGATGGTTGGTTATCACAGAGAAGACATTCAAGATGGTGAAGTTGAGGATGTAAGCAAGACATGGAAGACATTGTGACATTGGATTAAACAAATAGATAAACCAGCAGTTGAGGATAGACTCAATGGTATTGCACATTAAATCATTGTTGCTTATGTTATTGCTATCATATGGCAGAATAACTTGGGAGTTGAGAAATTGATAATAGAATAGGAAAAAAAATATTATGCTAGAGTGTCTGACATGTATACAGCAAATGGCTGTCATCTACTCTATCCAATCAACTATATGCTGTTGGGGCTCACAAGAAATACACCTTAAGCACATCAAGGAGCTCACATAAAGTTGCATTAGATATTGAAAGGTTTGAGGTTGGCATCAAATATCAATGTTACTAGGTGACCTTGAAGAAAAGGTTCTCACTGTGAAGTAGAGGCAGAAGGAACTAGCTGTGATGCTACTATTGGACAGAACTAGCTAAAGAATACCATTATGCTACAGTAGGTATTTATATGTAAGTATTTAGTGCACAGACCATGCTGTATATATATGTAGCAGTGAATGTGAGGAAGGCATAAAAGAAAAAAGGAATATGTAATACAAGAACATAGGAAGATGTAAAAGAAACAAAATAGAACAGAATGGGATGATGGAGAAATATTACAAAGGAAAGTCAATGACAAAAATGTTATGATTGAGGTCTTTCCATTAGAGATTTCTTTGGTACAAGCATCCTTCTCTACCACTCAGACTTCCAGTTTCCCCTTTGTTACTAATGATAATGACACCTTCATCATCAATTCTCCTTTGTAAATCTTCTTCCTTATTCTCCCATGTTCCTTTCCCTTTTTGTCTCCCTCTGTACTTATATTATGCATTCCCTTTCTTTTTTATGTCTTTCTTTCATTCACTGCTACTAACACAGTATGGTCTGTGCACAATACATCTATGTATAAATACCCCTAGTAGCACAATGGTTTTCCCTAGCTAGTTCTGTGCAATTGTAGCATTCTACTTCCTTCTGCCTCCATTTGTGAGTGAGACCCCTTTCTCAAAGTCATCCCTTTAACATTGCCATTCATCAATAACTTCAAATTCTTGGACATCTGATATGACTCTATGTGAGATCCTTGACATGCCTTGCAGCATATACCTCATGAGCCCCAACTATGCAAAGCTTGGGTAGAGTCAAGAAGGCTGCTGTTTGTAGTGTTAGTGTGTAGAATGCTCCAGCATAACAAAAAACATCCTTGTTAATAAGATGAAGTGAATATATTCAATGAAAAAGAATGCCTGGACAAGAGGAATTCCTTCTGGATCAACTCAAATTATAACAGAAAACATACTAGAATATATGTACCTTTGAATCTGATTGAGTGATCACTCCAATGTGTTCACTCAGAGTGACAAAGTAGTGGCCCAAGTTATGATCACTGTGGGGGCCAGTGATTGCCTTTAATGAAATAACCTCAGATCATAATAATCATTTACCATTTTTGCTATTGGTCTTGATCCAATGGGCCATAATTCCCATGAATGACACCTTTATTTGGTCAACTACCCAAAGATCTGTTGTTGTTATACTAGACTAGATAAAAATTAGAACAAAGATAACTGCAGGAAGGATAATAATCTACATGGATCCTCAGTTTGAGGTTGGTCAAAGTCTTGACAAATGTATTACAAATGAAATTGTTGATATCATATGTAGTCAGTAAGTCTGTTGATGAAGTGGTTGGCTCTATGGCCACTAAATAATTTCTAAATATGGCCTTGTTTGCTATCACAAGGCTCTATACTATAGATCAGTCTCTATCATACTGACTTTGTTTTGTAATCCTTACCTGGTCATTACAAACAACAAACTTGGCAACAGCCTTTACCACATCTGCTCTAGAGAATTTTTGATCTATTCACTTCACAAGCATTCCATCTAACTCTAGCTAAATGCCACCTTTCCCTTCTTCATCACTTGCTCTTGAAAGATGTATCTTGGAACTGCATAGTGGTGCTCTCAAATACCAAGCTTTTTACAGTGCAGTGTGTATAAATCATAATAGCTGTGGATATGCTGGCAACATGAAGAGTTGCTTCCAACATGAATTGCCTTTTACTAGCCATTCTTTGCCATGAAGAGTTTGTCTTTTCTACATGGTCCAAAGGTAAGTAAATACTACATATGTTTGGGTCATTCAATACAGTTACTTACTTGCACTCATTACACCAATGTCCACTCAGTATCTTAACCATTCCATTAGACAGGTGGAACTTTACTGAAATATGGTCTGAGAAGATTGTGAGTAAGTCATCTGCTACTCTTTTCTTTGATATGGTAATTTCTGGCACACTTATGCAGTGGTATGCTTCCATTCCATCATCTTTTAAATCACACATATAAGTATTGTTTTACAGATGAATAGAAGACATAGACACAAACCTCTTTACCCCTGGCATCATCTGTATTCATCACCCCCTCATTCTCAGTGAAGTAGGCAATGCTTGCATATCTTGAGGACATGGTCACTTCTTCAATATCCAGCATGCTTGAATTTATGGGACTGATGGAAAGCTTTTAATTTCCTGGTACATTGCTGTGAGTCCAAGTCTTCTGTCTCTTGACTGCCATCATGTATACTAGCTGACAACTTATTATCAGATGTTGACAGATAATATTTCTTGCCCTTCTGCAGTGCTACCTTGCTCTTTGGTAGCCATGACCAAGTGAACTTCAAGTTTGAGTGGCTGAGTGGGGCCTGAACTGCCTTCTTTGTTAGATGCCAGTTACAAGTGAATAGTCAAGATGTTGTTCAACTAATGAGAACAATAAGGACAAGATGATAGTGACAAGGATAAGATGAGGACATGATATGGATGAGGGTGAGACAAGGGTGAGTTTTTTTTTTTTTCATTCCAGACTCCAGTTATATAATAATGTACAAGTATATATCAGACAACAAACTTAACAAGTCTCACCAGCCATAGGCAATAGCATAGGTCCAGAAAACCCACATGGATACCAGGTATGGATATGGCTTGGATATGAGTATAGGTAGGGGTATGACTTCTCAGTACCCCACACCTGTACTAGTACCCTGGACACAGGTTATGTATAAATAGTATGTAGTGTTTGCCAATGGTGACTATTAAATTAAATACAGCCACTACTAAGCATGAGACTTCTATGATATGTAAGTATCTGTGAAATTTGTTCTCAAAGACTGCTCTGATTATATGACTTCTTCTACTCTATGCTTAATAGTTTTCAAGTTGGTAATTGCAACATATTCATAGTCTAGCGCATAACTGCACAGCCATGTGCTTATCGCGAAGTTTATAATTGCCAGTACTAAGCAAGGTGTGCATATTTGTCACTAACTCAAATGTTTGAAAGCAACTTCAAATGATGTGGGGGGGTTATTTAGCTGGGGCTGGCTGACCCTTTTACATGTGCACTCTTGCCTCTCTATGTAGTTCACATGCACTTTCCTCTGTCTCAGGCACTAGTGCCAACTTACAGCAATGTGTGAAAACATTAGCACTCATGACTTGGAAAAATAAGACACAACAATGTTGGGAACTTAGTAGAATTTTACTGTCATAGCTACCTACTATCTAATGCCTAACCACAAAATTTCACCCAACATCAAATATGCAGCCCTTCAACTCTATCAATGTGAACTTCTACCCCTTTCTGACACTCTCAACTGTCTCAGATTCTCTTGTCATATCTTCTACCACATTCTAAAGTGATTCTGTGAAACAGGAGACATTATCTGACCATACAATGCATTTCATGGGCGACCAAGAGCATTCAACCTTGAAGACCACCACTATCTGATCAAACTCATGCAATACCAGCCTAACTGGTTTCTCAATGAGCTCATGAGTCTCATGCAGCAAAATCATTTCATCTCCATACACTATACCACAATCCATTGAGAGCTCCTTCATGCCAATATCTCTATCAAGAAGCTCTGAAAAATTGCCCAAGAGTGTAATGAAGGTCTCCATGCTGATTACATGCGACACATGGCTCAGTACACATATGATCAGCTGGTTTTTATTGATGAAACCTCAAAAGATGAATAAACTCTGTTTCAACACTATGGTCATGCAAAGAAGGGTCAATGAGCATCAATGAAGTGGAGCTATCGAGAGGATCCTAATAAGGAGTGCTAATGCCAGAGTGCTGTTAGCAAGGGGTGCGCAAGCCTATGGTGCTTGCCTATGACTCCACTTATTGGGTTTGTGATATCGATGACTTGGTGGTGACTATATAAGACTCGAAGGTAAGTGTAGACTCGGGAAGGAGTCGACCAGTTCTAATACAGGAGGTAGCAGACTAATGGTCAATGCCACAAAGCCCTTAGAAGATCAAGACTGGGGAGTCTTGACTTCATGGGGCGCTCTATTATATATACTACTATACATGCACATGGACCATGCCTTAGGGCAGGTCTTGCCTATATCTAGACTAGCTAGGGCTATGCAATAAGTAAAGCCTTGCAGCAACAATGTGGTGTGGCAGAATGGAAGCTGCCAGGGACCGTGAGAATGCAATGGAAGATCTGCCTGCTGGTACACACGAGGTGTGGCAGATCTATAGATAGATGAACAATCAATCGGGCGGGATCTATGAAGATACCCTGTGCTGCGAAATCGGTGATGTGAATACCAGAGGGGATCGTAGATCTACAAGTGGCTATAAAAGTGTCAATAGATATAAACAATAGATAGAGATCATGTGAGCGCTATAGTGGGTGCTAACCATGGATGACTAAGGGTAGTCACGTGACCTATAATACGAGGGGGAATAGATACTCGTTAGTGTCGGTGGTGAAGAGGAATGTCCCATAGATGGGGAATGACAAGAGAAAGGAGTCACGACCAGGTTCGTAACAATCAATGAAGGACATCTTTGTGAGGTTATTATCTTTCAGCTGTGGCAGCAATATCATGTGAAGGAATAGTTGCAGGCCATGTCATTGAGGGTTCACTGTGCTAGGAGCAGTTTCTCACCTTTTTAGAGCATTTCATCATATGGTTTCATGCGCTTGAGTACATCATGGGTGGAAGCTGATACTACTTTCATAGTTTCCAAATTGTGAGTCATATCCAGGCAAGCATAGTGTCCTTGTGATGGACAATGCACATATCCACCATGAAGAAGAAGTTCAAGCTCTTTGTGAGAGATACAGTAATTTGTGCAAAGGTTTACTAGGCTCCAGCACATATCACTCATTATGGATTATAGGTATTTGACTCCTCCATATTCACCAGATCTCAATCCTATTGAAGAAGCATTTTCAAAGATCAAAGCATGGATTTGACAGAATGCTAATGCCTTTGCAGCTGATAACAGAATTTTCTATGACGTGTATGAAGCCCTTTTTATTGTTACAGTGAATGATGCATGTGGCTACATTCAGCATTCAGGGTACTTCTGACTACCATCATACCTGAGTGCATTGTCTGTAGTATTTTCTGAATCTACTAGGCATCTGTCTCGCACCAGCAAGAGATGGCACCATGAAGCTATACAAACTCTCCTCTGAAAAGATCAATAGACTGCAAATCTTTGATTGTTACATATGGAAGTGTGTGTGTACTGTTGTAACCATTCACAATCAATTTTTCTCTAGTTCATCAGAAAGATTGTAGGCACTGCTAAACTCTGTGATAGTCATGTGAGGACTGATGGAATCCAGTTGCTAAGATGAGATTAGCTGATGTGGAGAAGGAGTGGAAGCTACAACTGTTTCATTTGTTGTAGCAGGAGGCTGAGGCTACATGTGCTGCCCTTGGAAGAACTGAAAGAGCTCTGGAGGAAAATTGAATTGACAATCAGCCCAGTGGGAGCAGGTGGCATGATAGTAGGAGCTGCAGGTGTGGAGATGATAGTCACAGCTTTGGCTTTCTCAAGTTGCTGATGCTGTTCTGCAAGAACAAATGCTTGTCCAAGAAACTCATTAAGAACCATCTGGAAGTGGTGGTGGTATGGTGGTAGCTCTAATGTTGCAATATTTGGACCTTTTAGCTGGAAAACATAGTATAGTATAACATATGCCATGGAGCTCGAGTATGAAATCATACCATTGCTGAAGCCCAACACTTAAGCTTTGTAAATGTGAGAGGAATGTGCTGCCCATCAGCAGCATTGATGAAGCAGAATTCACTCTTGCATCCAGGTTTTTTGTGACACATTCAATGAGTGTGAAGTGCCTGGATATTCTTGTTGATGGGCTCATGTTTCTTCTTGATCTCAGTTGCTGTAGGAGGCTGAGTGGACTTCTTCTTCTTCTTGATAGGCTGATGCTCCTCACCATTGGGCTCTATTTCACTTACATTCCCATCATTCTCCTTTTGGTGCTCTCTCTATGATGTTCATCAGTAGCAGTACAAGCAATGGGTTGATTACAACCTTCAGAACTGGTTTTGCTTGAATGATGATGTTTACTTTGAAATTCTTCACCTTCTGAACATGTTCACACAGTAAGTTGTAATCCTTCTCATTTGCAACCACAAGAGGAAATGGGGGATGTTGTAGTTGTCAAGTGAGAGACTTTCAGAAGCAAGCATGTCAGCAATGTGAACCAGTAGCTGAGCTTTTCAAGTATTGAATGGCTCATCATTGTTGAGCTTGAAGTATGTATTTGATTCTTTGTATTTCTTCAGATCCTTCGAGGCTGGAAACAATGCCAAGTTGTAGGTGATCTTGAGAGCAGATTCAGATTCCACTTCCTTCTGCTTGAGAGCCAGAGCTTCAAAGAAGAGTTAGTTAGTATTATTCAAGTCATACTGGGTCAGTTATCTCTCAAAACATTGAATATATGCTATCTTTTTTTGGTTTTTTACTTTTCTGTTGGGTAGTCTTATGGTCCAGGAGTTGAGGCAACTCCATTTTGTCAAGTTCACAATCAATGCTGTTGCATGCATCAGCTAACTTGGTTGATGTACTAAGTTCCAGCATTGTTGTATATTATTTTTCCCAGTTGTGAGTGCTAATGTTTTTGCACATTGCTGTAACCTGGTCCCCATACTATTGTCTACCAGCCATGAACTGGTCTTGTGGCAGACCAGTTGCAACCAACTACCAATTGCTGCAACTGATGGCAACTGGTTGAGGTCAGTTTCAGTCTAGTTGACCTGCTTGAGACCAAACTTAAGGACTGGTCCCAGTTTGGTGGCATTCAAATTTAAATAGGCAACCAGACCAAACCAGACCTTTAAACACTAGGTGGTAGTGTCATAGGGCAAGAAATGCTTGAACTGGAGATGATGGACTTGTTAAACCAAGCAAAGGGCTCATTGATCTAAAAGAAGGTGTCTGTGGCATGATCTACAAGGACACAGAGTCACTGCATTGTACAGTAGTCTCTAACATGTTTAGGGCCCAAATCATTTAGAGGCTTGATGAGATTAAGGAGGGTGCTTACTTCAAGGGTGCTTGAAGAGCTGGAAGAGAAGGCAGAAGAGAAGGGAATGTGCATATAAGAAGTTCCTAGTGCAGAGTGAGGAGAGGATAGGCTTTGTATATGCAGAGGTGAAGAGGTCAAATGCATTCTCACAAAGGTCATAGTTGATTTTGACTATGCTAGAGGATGTTTCTTGAATGTTAGAGAAGATAAATCAGTGAGCATTAGTGGGGATACATAGACTTACAGAATTTTTAAGAAGACCAGCATAGATAGGCACCTTGAGTCCAAGGAGGGCAGCAAGCTAGGTGCTCTGGAATTCTGACTGGGATGCAAGTGTGCTGACAAGAACCATAGAATCTTTATTTATCAGATCTACCATCAATGGAGATAAGGATAGCATAATATTGATCCTAGGCTGCAGCATGATAGAGGGAGTTGCACTGGTGAGGAATATCTTAGTGAGTTTGTCATAGTAATTTGCGATCATAGCTGAGTGGGGTGTCTTTTTGGCCATAAGAAGGTTATGGACATCCTCAATGGAATGGAATGCCTCTTGCCAGACTCATTAGTAAATCACCAATGCACAGCTTTTGTCCATAGCAATCCAAAGCATCCCATAGCAGCATATAGCTCCATAGTGCCCTAGCAATGTATGTAGCAATGTAAATAACCAAAATAGGTAATAGGCTATAGCAATCCTATTATGACTGGCCCGGGTAGGGTCAGTTGAGGACTCGAAGGCGAAGGACTTGGGACAGAGGCAAGAGTCAATACACCAACTATGGGCTGTAAGACGACTGAGGGACGGAGGGTACTAAGGACTGAGGGAGGCACACACCTAGAGACTAAGAGTTGGGCTGAGAGCGATGATATTCGAGTAGCTCTAGCTTCGGGATACTACTAGTACAGGGGCGAGTATATATACTGAGGGGAGAGTGTAATGAGTAAGCAAATGGAAGACGATGGAATCGTCTGGAACGGATAGGTCATCCGCAGTATGGATGAGTCACGAAGCTGCGGATGAGTAACGCTACAGGAGAAAGTAGGAACAGAGGGATAGATCAAAGAGGAATGGAGAATCTAGGAGTAGTGAGTCAT
>JBBPLX010000691.1:0-16815 GCA_038090015.1 Leccinellum albellum
CCCAGCCTATAGAAGTTGGTCTTCGGAACTAAACAGCGGGGGCATGGGCAAATGCCTTTGTCCCTGATCGCAGCAAGTAAAACCCTGATAGTAGATCAGCCACCAAGCTTGCTTTGTGGTCAACTAAGGACCTACTTTTCAGGGTAGTCGGCAGAGTATGTGAATATCCGTGGATATACCCTGTGGGTGATCCCATCAAAACACTTGATCTTCACGCCATTCTTGTAAGCGTCCACAAAAGACACATCGAGCAAGATCCTCCAGATGGCATGCACAAGTTCCCGTTTGCAGTGTGCTAGAAGATCCCGGTAGCTAGAGAGGCTGCAGGTCAGACAAATATTTCTGCGTGCCACTCATTGAGACATACCAGTGGGATGAACGCAATGGGGTGGCATGCTCCTCCCTCGGGCGTGGTTTGTGCATACTTGGAGGCATTGCCGAAAAAAAGGTAAACTGGCCATGCGGATGCATGTCCGAATTGTGCCAATCGTGTTGAATCTGACCACAACATGAGGCCCGCAACTACCCTCTCGAGTTTGCAGTTATCTGTCCTTCGTTGCTTCATGATTTCGTCCTGAGCTTTGTTCCAGGCATCGGATGTGTAGAGCTCGTCGTATATTTGTTGTTCCTTGCCCGTGATTGGAGATTTCCATACCTTTTGCAAGAGGATGTGAGTATGCGGCGCGATGGAATGCTGACTTACCTTTTTGAACGGTGTTAGATGGAACGCTCGTGAGGATCTCGCAGCAAACACACTGCGAACCACATCCATAATCAGTCGGTAGTAGAAACCGGGAATAGAAAATGATTGGCCAAAGTTGCCCGCCTGGTTTTTCTCCTTAGTTGGCACAACAATATCCACACTGGTGCATTTCTACTTGTCCTGGCCTACATCAGGAAATTGAACAAAGTTAGCTCAACCTTTATATAATATTAGCATGGTTACCAAATATATCCAAAATCATAATTCTGACCCATATCTAGATCATGTTAGATACTGCATGGGAGTGTTGAGAAATTAGATAGTTTATTGCAATTTTTTTATTCACTTATCTATTCTTTCATAATTCTATCCAGGGCTTAGCATAGTCATTTTCTAAATCATGATATACTTGATCACAATTTACTTGCTGTGAGATATGATAAATGTCAACATTACAATTATCTCAATATATCTGATCAAGTATTCTGCAATTAGAAAGCATATCAAATTAATCTATGATTAAATAATTGATCATTTATTTAAGAATGATATACTTGATTATAAATATCCCAAATATAATATTAGACCATCACTATCATAAAACAAATCATAGTCACTTCTATATAACTGATATACTAGTTCATTGTCTTCTTTATGACTTATATTATATCCTAGATCTTTACTATCAAAAAAGTAAACATGGTCATATATAGCCACTATATAAAGGTTGATGTATATGCTCCTATCTTTCTATCTTGGCTCTATCGATCTATATTGTTATAGAGACATCTATAGTCATTTTTATTCCATTGATATATCTGACCATATTTATCTGGATAATATATTTGATCTTTAATATAACAAATACCACATTAGATCATCACTATCATGAATATATAATAGAGTTACTCCTATATAATTGATACACTAGCTCATAAGCTTCTTTATGACCCATATTATGATCTAGATCTTTACTATTATAAAAGTTAACTTGGTCATATATAGCTACTATATAAAGGTTGATCTGCATGATCTTATCTTTATATCTTAGCTTTTCTATCTACATTTCCATATTATTTTTATACCTTATCATATTTTGGATTATTATTACCATAGATATAGCTATAATCATAACTTATACATAAGAAATCAAAGACAACTATATTCAAACTGTGTTATATTACATCTCAGATCCTCACTATCATATCTAAATACTATAGAACTTATTTGTCTGTCATGTTTGTTAGATCTAAATTACCATGCAGATAGTTATGGTCATCCTCATATAATTGATATGCTAGTCTATAACCTTCTCTGTGATCTATATTTTATCATAGATCTTCACAATCACAAAAGTAACATATATGATCATATATAGCTGCTATATTGAGATTAATATACATGATCTTATCTTTCTATCTCAACTTGATTGATCTACATTCCCATGGGGATGTCTATGATCATTTCCATATCATTGATATATCTTACCATACTTACCTTGATGATATACTTTATGTTTGAGATCATTACCATTATAGATATGGCTATAATCATAATTCATACATAAGAAATCAGATTATCAATCATATTCAGACTGTTATATCTGACCAGACCTTACCTACTGCCAAGTATGATATGCACATGTTCAACTATATCATAGGAGTGGCTGTTATCATATAAAGAAATTGTATAAGAGTTGATTTATTTGACTATCTGTTCCTTTGTGGCAATGCAGAACAAATCTGACTATGCTTCTCAATGTTAATGCAATCAGGCAATTGTTATCTTTTTGTGAATTGTGAATAGTATAATTTAATCATTTAATGAGTGTGTATTGGCATAACAGGCAAAATTTGTATAAATGGCAATATAAGCAATATGATCAATCACAAAGTTTGATTAGCACCATGACCAGAAGATTCAATTTGAGCTACATATATTATTATGATAATTATGAAATGACCAATGATATTAAGCAAATATGGAATGTGCAGTCATCAGCAGCCAAAATACTAATATGCATAGCCCGGCCTTAGTCAGCATTTCCGGAAGCAATTGCCGCACTCCTCTCATTGCGTTCAGCATGCTTCTGGTGAATCCTAGCAAGCGCACTGTTTTTGGATGGAAAACGCTCAACCTCTGAATAAAGAGGAAAAATCTGACTGTCCTTTATGTTAGATAATAAAAAAAGAAGGAAAAAATAATAATACCGGTTCCACCACACCATCAGTTGATCAACTTCATCCCTCTCCTCCTGGTCATCGAGCAGCTCGATAATACTATTGTAGAAGCGTTCGGAATCCATGACGAGGTCCGTGCGTGAAAATACCTGTGCCGAAGTTAATGCAAAACGGGTCTAAAAACTGAGTCTGCACTAAGTGCACGATATTCACTCCCTCACTTACCTGCGTTGCAACATATGCAAGCGAAGCCTTCGTCACCAAGTGCATGCCATGGATACATGCATTTCCAGAGTGCGTAGCCTTGGGTTCCTGGTCCACGGAGCTCAGGGACGTAAATGTGTGCTTATAGGCCTTGAAGTAATTAATATAGCCAGTCGAAATGCAGCAAAATCATTAGTACGTACCGCTACAAGAAGACCACTGCACAGAAGACCATTCCATGGGTCATCGGCGTCGTATGTATAGTTCGCGTATAAGAACACAGGCCATTGGTCTCCGGCGACCTGTAGCTCACCATTTGCAAGTTTCGCACAAGTCCTGTGAACCAAATCCATGTTGAATGAGTATCATACCAGGTAAAGCAAAAAGAAAAGACATACTCCGGATTGTTCCAATCGAGACCGGCCGGACAGAGCAAGGCTCCAGTGCGGTCATGGTTAAAGCCATGTCCAGACTTGACGTTGCGGGGAATGTGCAGGATGAGTGACTGGCCTTTCGGAGTGATCCAATCGATGATTGGACCTTTCATTCCTTTTGTATCGTCAGCACGGGCGCCATTAGCGCCTTTCTGAATCTGCGGGGATCAATACTGGGCATACCGTAAGTAATGAAGAAACGTACCAGGTCTGCAACTACGATCACCTCGTCCTCCGAAGAGTCCATGAGTCGGGACTCTAGTCCCGGAACTGTTCGAAGAAGTTCATGGAAAACCGCAAATTCTTTCCTTTCACTGCGGGTTGAATCAAAAGTTGTCAATTACTGAAAGCTGGTATCAACATACGCAACTAACAAGGATTCTTCTGAAAGATCCTCGGACATTGACTGAATCCCATTCACGATAAGGGTCTGTACATTGCAAAACGCATGAACAGCCCTGCCGAAGTGACGTCCATGATGGACCAATGGATCTTGAGTTGTTCTGTGGCAATTATATATATATCGACAGTTATCTCGGATGAGAAACTTACGGTTTCTTCCTTGGTCCCAACTGTAAAGCACTTGATGCTACACGCTTCCTGCTGGATGCAGGCTCATCATCATGAAAAGTGGCGCTGGTAGTTGCAGACATAGAAATGGTTGAGGGCGGGTAAGCTCCGAGTCGATAGCAACCCGACTGACGAACCTATTATATACTCCCCCGCCTAGATGAGCCTATCGTGCTCGCAATTTTGCACTGCTATGTGAGATGAGAAAATCAACGCCATACGGCGGGCAGGATAGGAAGCACGTACCGGGTGGGAAAATGTAGCGCCACATCCCATCCCTACGAAGCTCCACTCTTCATTGAAGTTTCGGACAGTGACTCGGCTATGTGATGGCATTCGACTTGGGATTCTTTCACTGATGGGAAATGAAGGTCTGGTGCCACATCTCGTTCCACTCGCCTGTGTTTCTCATCACCACAAATTTCCACTGGCAGATTTGGTAGCAACGCCACCAAGCAACTTGAATATCGCTCCTAAGGACCCAAGGATTTGGACAGTTAACTTCAACGATCAGCGATGCAGCATTTGAGGACTATCCGGAAAATCAAGGTACAACGTCAGCCCGTTCAACTTTCCCATCTTTCCCATCACCACAGAGTTCCTCTGGCAATCGGTGGTGACGCCACCAAATAACTTGAATACTGCTAGGACCTACTAGTACTTATTTGGACAGTGGACTTCAGCAACCATTGACGGCATTTGAGGACTATTTCGCTGATGGGAAATCGAGGTCCGTAGCCTCTGTAACTCGCTCGTGTGTCCCATCACCTTAAAGTCATTTGCAATCGGTAGCGCCAACAAATATTTCTTTGCAAGCTAGCCGCGACAAACCATATCAACTTGGTTATGAGAAATTAGGAAATTCTGAGACCCTGTGTCAGTCAGGTCACCAGTATTTCTCATCCCCAAGATCGCTCTGTCGCTGACTTCTAAGGAAGTTTATCATAATGAGCAATCTGAACAGATCATGATGTCGTACGACTGTATCCTGCACTTAAATAATGATGGTCACTACTTGTATGTGACACCAAGCTTGATCCCTACGGCGTCCTCAGCAGGCAGACTCTCTGGCAGACGTATGTTATTTTCGTGCCATGATCGCTCGGTGACTTTGACACATTCACGTTGACAGGTCCTGCACCGGCAGGCCCACCGCTAACTCAGGTTGCGTGTGACCTAGATGGACCTTATTCACGGCGGTTGAGTTCAGGTTAGCAATGATCCACACTCATGCATATTATAGGCCTGTCTGATCGGTAACGGATTTAGATATTGAGCGACAAGTCATTCACCCCCGAAAACGTCCCCACCTTGAATCTGACCCCGGCTCCGCTGACGACTATTCAGAGAGATCGACAGGCTCAAAGTACCTCAAAGGGTTACTATCTGCTCTCATTCAAGAAATATGGTCGATGAAGACTCAACCAGGACAGATGTTGGGCGACCAGGTTGTGAACCCGAATCAGCGTTTGTGTGTTGGGGATGTCAGCACTGCCTGTTGTAGTGTGTGTCATCATTACAATAGCCCCAATGAGCGTACTGACACTGTCACGTCCAAAGCGCCAAATCTGAAGGCTATGATTCGATAGCGAGTTGTCAACTTGCTTAACACTAGTAGACTGTTGTTCTCTTGGCTTGAATTGAATGTCACGCCTAGAAGGTGCAAGACAATTAAATATTTCGAGATAGAAGTGATACAAAATACAACACTGATTCTAACTGTACGGTACTTTAAGCCCATGATAACACAACACCGTGACACTACTATTGGACTAACACACACTATCACTGAACTTCAATGACGAACGTATCATGAATATGCAATGGGACGGACCAAAATTCATTCCTAGGTGGCCACCGGAGTAGCCCGACTGGTCAGCGTTCCACCACCTTTAGAAAACCTAACATTATGGCAGCCCCCACAATCACATACACAGCGAGAAGGGCAACCAGGAGGGATAGGTTGAATGGAGGACGAGTACGGACGGACAGCTGCACGACCTATTGTTAAAAGATATGAAGCCTCCGGAACAGAGGGGTCCAATGTGGATAAGTATTTTCTGTGGACATCCTCAATTGCCTCGCTGGGCATGTATCTTGCAACGGATTCTTCTATTGTCTCCAGCGACTGCTGAGCTTGTAGCATATTCTCCATAGCGGCCTTCTTTGTCTTCAATGCATCATACCAGAGGTGAGCATGCCGATCGGCCTCGCTAAAAGACGAGGGTAAACTCTCAGGGCCCTAATTGAGATGTCGGATAAGTACGTGTTTATGAGCCAAGCTTGAAGGGCTACCTCAGCACGGTACTCACATTGGTGTTCTGGGCATCGGGCACCTGACCTGATTCTCCTGACGATGAGTCGGCCGATGATGATGCTGAAGAGCAGGGCGATGGAGGAGAGTCGGGCAAAAAGCGCCCAAGAGACGTGATGTTAGTGAACGATTTCAAGTCTTCGAGTCTGTCTGGCATATCAAGGGACAGAGAGTGAGGGGAAACTGAGCTGATACCGTGAAATCGCCCTGCAGTATCCATGGGTAAAAGAGAGCTCGTCGAAACACAGGGTTACCTCAGCGTGTGGACTGTGAGAGCTTCACTGTCAGCTGCGGTGGAGCATTCAAGCCCCTCCCTCCTTGTATATGCTACATATGTAGGAAGCTCCATAAAATAAAACTCAGCGATTAAGCAACACACTTAGAACGAAGACTTCACGCTATGGTAGCAGAGAAGTACATCATTTCCCTGTAACTCGCAGAACCCGTGCACGTGTCTAAAACAAGTGGATCTTTCCCAACTCCCACACAGTGGGCAGTGCTATGTGATTTTTTCATGGGAATAGATTAGCTAATAGTGATATACATCATCTAACACTTACCTGCAGGGTAACTTTAGTACTGTCCAGTGCAATATCTGCCAGCTCGTGTTACAGAAAATAACAGGGCTCATATCAGAGCTTGTACAATATTGTGTGAAAGTCATAGGCGCTGACTAACCCGGAACCATGATATGCAGTGGGAGCCCACCTCATCTAAGATTTTGCGCAATTCCGATGATGCAGCCCCCGAAGATCACAATAAGTGGCCGATAAGCCGTGGGAATAAGAATGTATCCGCTCTGGATATCAGATACATAAATTGAAACCACATCTACCTAGATCAGACGACATGGCAAAAAAAAGAAGAGCTGTCAGTGGATTCGATCGCAACCGGAAGCCTAAGCTTGAAGGAATCCAAACACATAAAAGCCACCTAAATATATGAACTTGTTGAGGCATGGTAGCTTTCTCGAGGTGTCATTTGGATGCAACCAACCCACTGGTACTAGGGTGCCTGTTACTGTGAGAAACGGGGCGGCCTGATCAATGAGTAGAATGATGTAACTAGGAGCCCGAGGGTGAGAACGAGTTGCACGAGGAAACGTATGGGCGGGAAGAATGAACGTGATTGCAGTACAACCATGACTCGGATACCACCCTTTTTATGAATGGAGTCGACATGTCGAATGCACCACCCACTTCTACTGAATGTTGCTGTGCATAAGTGACTTGACAATATCGCAGGGTGTGGGATAATCTTTGCGAGGCATGTGGCGGGAGTAATATTGGTGATGAACTACAATAAAGTGTCATGTACGGGGAGAGCAAAGCTTGATGAGCGGGTAGTCTGGAGGCTTTGTTGGGATGTAAGGAGCACTAGATCATTAGTGAACACGAGCTGAGGATGGCGCAAACAGGAATACGGGCCATTTGTCCATACCTTCGCGTGGTCCTCTAACGTGAGACTGGATGGGATGGACTGATAATCAAAACGATATCATGTATTGGTAATGAATTCAATCACAATGGAGTATAAATATACCTTTACATGTCTGATTTTCTTAGAACGCAACTGCCAACTTGGACAAAGATGTCGAGCAAGCGCAGATGTACCGTATCTATATCCTTTTCACCATTCGCATCAGACTCTGATTCAGGGTGTTCGCTACGTATTCCTGTTATTGAGGTCAGTATACACGGCAGCAATGTTGGATGAGAGATCGTGCTCCAATAATGCACAAAAGCTGGCCAGTGTCTTCATAAAAACCTTCGCTTTTGCAATGTTTATGTGCGACGAAGGTATGATTAGGTCACAGACATGGAACCGGTCTATATACGAGTGCATGGAGTTTTGCGTATCGTGCGGGTGCGCTAAACAGACCTATTAAAATACTTAGTGGCTATACGACAGATGGTATTAGACTTACACGAGGTTCTCCAAGGCGATTCATATTACTGAGTTGCTGGAAGCGTGATCGTGCAATGGTAACGATAGGGCGACCACCGTGATTATCGCCTAATGAATACTGAGAAATTGCTTTAGGATGGACAAAGGTGGCGAGGTCGACAAGGAACACATGGCCACTGCCTGCCCATCGAGGGAGCTAGTCTGAGGGCATTCGACCATTGCACCAGGAAAATGACTTGCAGTCTTGCTGATCCGATTGAGTCTCCCAGATGTAGCAGTAAGGACGAGCGACAGTGGATGGACTCGACTGCGATGCAAAAGGCTCCTGTTTGGAGGATGTATCCATGGATAACCGGTGCATGACCTACATGATTACAGAAAAAGTCAGATGCGGGATGCGGCTGCTTCAAATTCTCTGGCACCAGTAGGAATAAGGGATGCAACAGAGAAACGCGCAGTTTCCGTCTAGCAGATTTGGTATCATCGTGTCCCTGCCACCAGATGGGATGAAGGGAAGCACTTGGGGGATAGCGGCGCCCTCGAGAAACACGTAAAGCGGGTGGTGCGGTGTAGGACAAGTGAGGACTAGTGTATCATGCAGACGGTAGGTTTTTTTAGTGTACTGGGTACCATGTGACGAAGGAACCACTTCAAGTTGGACCTTCGAACCTTCTGCGACTCAGCCTCGATACATCATTTATGATACCTTCTCAGAGCTTGCAGAAAGAACCAGGACCTTTTTGGTTATGTATTCGGTGCGGGTCATGTAGTAGTAGACTCGGAGGTGATTCAATTCATCATTGACATCCTTGCCAGTGATCTTATGTAACTTGTAGTAACTTCCACCTACTGCGACACAGAATTAGAAAGAGTTCTATGCTCGATCAAAGATTTCACACATTCATCTCATGGACTTGGTTAGAGAGAAGATGCCTATATATGTCTCCCATCTGAGTCATTATGAGCTTTTCTCAGGAAATTCACCTCAGGAGATCGCGTTACCCCAGTTAATTGCCTCCACTGGCAAGGAGCACTGGTACTCGCTCACAAACCGCATCCTTGTCTTCCATTTCCGACACACCTACTCTCTTCACTCGACAGTCTCCCAAACCAGCACGGCTGGTTTCTTCGTGGACAGCACTTCCGTGGGGATCAGAAAGGACATATTATGGGGCCAATAAATGAAATGAATGTCTTTGCAGGATTTATTTTGCAGAACATTTCCGGTCATGAAAATCCTTCCCCACTTTCATGGGAGTCAAGGAACTGAGTGGTCGACGGCTTACGATGACAGTAAGTATCCTGACATGATACCCGATATCCGCAAGCCAACAAAGAATGCTCGATGCCCTGGCTATAGTGGCCACACACGTCATATACACCTTCTGAATCCCAGCTATCGAAAACAGTATAAAAATGATTGAAAAACGGTGGCAGACAGCTTATACAACGACTGCTATGACGAAAAAAAAAGAAAAGAAAAGAAAAGAAAAAAAGAATGAGTGACAGACGGTGGACGTTGGCCGAGGGGATGACCTCTTGCCTGGATACGACCTGGTTCATTTTAGACGCAATGAGGGATGCCACTGATGATAGCTCGGGCTTGGACTTTTAGAATCCTTCTCGAGTAATTGCGAACCCGTTCGGCGGCCATGGGCCAATGGCTGGGACCTCAGAGACAAAGTATCATGGGGAGGAGACCAAACAAGAAATCAGGGTGCAATGAGCAACAAGTTGAGATCTTCTCGGCTCAGAAATATTGCACTATCTCTCGAACTCTCCAGGCCCTAGCGTCCTCAAGCACACTAAAGTGGAGTGTCAGGCACAGATCATTAGTCAAAAACCTCAAAGGCTATGAAGCGTGGTGCGTGAACCAAGCTGTCTTGATGCAGAAGTTTGCTGAGATGAGGGGTCATGTCGAAGGAAAGCTTGCGGAGTTGAAGACGAAACCCAGGCCAATCAATGATGATGGGAGGAGGCTGGGAGCGAGAGTGAGGACTTGGAGATGAAAGAAAAGTTGGAGGCAAGCTATGAGACGTACTGGGACAACAACCTAAAAGTGAGTCAGAATCCAATCTTTTTCCTCGCCCTGCACTCGTCTCCTACCGTTCATGTACCTAGATGCACATCAGTTTTTGTGCAGTTCTGCTCATTCCGCATACACCGCATTCCCACTCTCCCTCACCTTTAGTGTGCTGAACACATCCGACAATTCAGACGCTGCCACCTTCGTTCATGTCGTTGACGTGCCTGTCTCCCATCGACACCATCTCAGTGCCCCTCATGGCTTCCGACAGCTTTGTCAAGGGTGACCTAATTGCGCCCCTCAATGATCGCCTGTCGCCCTCTCGTCATTCGACAACGATGATCAGCCCCGGGACCTTCAACGTACCAATGTACTCAATCCGGGCACGAGCCTACCATGAATACCCCCTCCATCTTGTCCATTGTAAGACGTCCATCCCCTTCAATCGACGCGTCAGAAGGACAGGCAAGGTGCGAGCGACAGCAGGGGATGATGGTACGAGCGATGTGGCAAGTATGCAGGAGCACATCTATTGTGGACGAGCAGGAGGGACGGCATAAATCCCGATCAATCTCATGCAAACAAACATGTGCGGCTCATCTGAGCACTCGTGTGTTTTTCGCTCAAATTTAGCTTACATCATGTCATCGATCGTCGTCCTCCCGTCCTCCCGGGTCCTGGGATGGCATCATCGTCGCGTTGTTCATCTCCCCGCTGTGGCGTTGTCGTTGTCGTCACCTCATCCTCCCTATGGCATTTGAGTCATTGACGCATCGTCGTTGTGTCGTCGGCGTCGAGTCATTGGCAATGCGTCGCCCTTTCTGGTGTGGCGTTATTGTTGTCGCGTTGTCGACTCATGACTACCTGCTGGGGAGAGAGGACATGGGGATGAGTGAGCGAAACTTGGAGCGAAACTTGAAGGGAGAGAGGTGTGTCGTAATCATTGGGAGGAGAGGGAGAGAGGCAGGGTCGCGTTCGTTGTCGTTGTCATTGAGTCGGAGTTCGTGTCATTGTTGTCGCGTTGTTGCTGTTGTCCTGGGGTCAGGCCTTCCTGAAAGCTTTTTTGGACAAGTGTTATTATTGCGTAGCAACTGACAAGTCTAGTCCTACACAATACGCTAAGGCGGAGGCCGCAGGGAACTCCGGTCCGAAAAGTGAAAGCTAGTACGTAGTGAAAGTCAGATGCGATAGAATGTTACCTGCACGCCCGAGTCAGTCGCCAACCCACATTGATTTCAAGTTGAGCTGGGCTGGATCCCAGATCATCGACTCATGGAATGAGTATTGCGACCGTCAACCGTGCAGACTCGGACCCATGTTGATACTACTCATGAGGTGGCCGAACACGTCTAAATGTTTACCATAATTTCCTTAGGCTAATTTCTCGCTTCCCATCCGGTGTCCAAAGGCCTCAGCGCGCTTGTAGAGCTGAAAGCGAAAGAGATAGCTTCGAAAACCTATTTTGTCTTGTCCGGCTAGGTCCGTGATAGATACTAGGTCCGTGATAGATCAGGCTGTGATCCCTAGTCGATTAGTTTCAAACTTGCTTAGCCTGAACCTGAACCGGTTCCCTTGGTTGCCCCTGCCGTCTCAGATGTCGCCATCTTAGAGACGCTTATATGATGCGTCGTGACTCTTGTGAGCACTTAATCATCCAATTTGACAGAACCTGTCTGAAGGGCATGCACAAAGGTTTTGCGGAAAGGTCGGGATCGTACGGAACAGTAAGCCGTTTCGTTTCATAAACGACAACTTTGTAAGATTGCCGCATCTGTAAAATAGAGGTTATTGAATCATTTGTCAGAACATGTGCAGTATGGCGACGTAAAATGTCACGGCATGAGCTGAAGATGTTTCCAAACATCTTCTGGATGAAAAATGTTAATTAAAAGTGTCGTCAACTGTACTCTCATACTACCACCACACATCAATTCCGAAGCATGACTTGTGGAATGAAATAAGCCGTTGTTCATACCTTCCTCGAAGATAACTCAATGATGAGTAAAGTAAATGCAAAATGTCTGCACGACATAGTTCCATATTTCATTGGTTCAAAATGCTGGGATGATATCAGGAGATTCAGCGATAAACAACAGTTGTTCTGTCATCAGTACACCTGATCCAAGCAAACCTAATGCGTCGACAATGTACGTTGTCATCATAGCAAAAGAGGGAAAACACTTAACGAAGTGAACACAGAGATCTGCTGGAGCGACTTCAAGCAAACAGTAACTGCCAAAGAGATAACAAATGAGTGCCTTACATTTTTCCATAACAGAAAGATGGCTTGCATACCATGATACAAGCTTAAGTTGTCAAGAACGGAAGGTGACGCATGGAGAACATGTGGATGTGACACCATTTCCGAAGAAAAGCATCAGCCAACGTATCATTTGGTCTACGTCGCAGATGACAGAATCGTTTGGGATAGCATGCCCTTCACTCACCGGAACTGCATCAAATTCGTGATCACTATCTTCGATTATGAACGCACGAACAGTTGCTCTATATTCACCGATCCAATCCAGCCTTCCAGCCGTGAGGTCGACGCCATATTCGTGGCGACCAGCAAGAACCGGACAGACATCCGTGGTGAAACACGTTCCCTCATAGGGAGCGGACAGCAAGAATATTGTGCCAAGAATGATGAATGAACACTAGCAAGCATGTTTGGCACTGTCACATCGAAGTTAATGCGAACACGATGTCCATCAAATATATCTGCACGTGCTCGTTAACGATGTTCAAATAGAAAAGGAGAATGACATGCCCTCGACAAAATCCATTTTCTTTCACGATATGGTAGAAACACTAAGAACCATTAATATTGCTCCTAATTCCGACAACGTTATCAAGAAAGAAACCCTTTGATGACCTGTTTGTTGGCATGAAAATTCGAGCGTGAAACAGGCATAGCCAACTGACTTAGGTAGATTCAACAAGCATAGCACTTACCACCTTTTGATGAGCACGCGTGAAGATCCTTTGATGGTCTTGGTACAGATAGGACCTTAAAGTAAAATTAGCTTGTGACAGCGCATACATCACACCTCAAGGATGTTAATTGGGCTGGTATGTAGCTCCTTGACCTGGGTGACCGGTGACCATTGACCGTAACCTATGAGTCAGTATTATGCGACTTCAACAACTCGAGAAATGCACCGACTTCATTCGAGCGTGAGCGCGTACCCCAGCGTCTCCCCGTCAGTGACGATCACAATCGCGACCTGCATGAAGCCCCATAGTTGTCTTTGTTTACTTGAATCCAATGACGGCAGGTCGGATAGTGTTCTGGTTTAGCCCGGCTTCGATTTGCAGGCGCGTAGCCTTGGAGTGAGTCGGTGACAAGCGTTAACTTGCTGTTTGGGCGTACCAGTTCTTGAATCCATCCATGCATCCTTCCCGTGTCACTGCACCGCACTGCGCCTCCGTCACGCCCTCCATGTGCACGACTCCATGCATTGGGCACTTTTGAAGTTCTGAGAGAGGCTCATACCAGTCTTGTTCTGAAAAGACTTACCAGTCGTCGGGGACGCAGGCAGTGTCGTAGTTGAAGGGTTTGCAGTACATGTGCGATGAAGGACATGACAAAGTTCAACCAGTCCTTGAATATTTGAATTCTCATGCACTTGCCACTTGGTTCAACTCTTGAGTTCATCTGACAAGTTTGCACCCCACTATGCCCCTCCCGTCAGCCAATACCTGAATCCATGCTCACCTCAATGATCATCTGCAACAACATGTACTCGGACAAGTCCTGGTCGATACTTGATAGTGGCACAGGATATGTTCCACCTGCGGTAGATTAACCGCCCGCTGCACTAAACTCTGTAGCTCAACACATCAAGCGTCTCGTCATCAATTTGTCTGAGAAAATAACTGACTACGGCACCGAGCAGGAGGAAATGGCTGACCCAGACATGGAGCGGAGAAGACAAGCAGGAAGCAAAGAAAGTGGACGACAGAGAGGCCACTGTTGCCAACAAACTCATCATCACCCTCCCCCCGTTGGCTCTCACCCCCATCTTGATCCGTGCGCCATTCTCGATAGTATAGACGTGCATGCTTGCCCTTGCCGCGCACCCTCATGTCCACCTGCGCACTACCGGCTCTCACCCTCACTTGTCGCGCCCCCATGGACACGTAGTGAAACCCGGCATTCCAGCAATGTAACTCATACCCACACCTGTCTAGTGGGACGGTACAAAATGCATTGATGCGATGGCGCCAGGTCCCCACCCTCGTACCACTCCACTTCTCTGGTGTTGTCTCCGCCCTCGCTCTGGCTCCTTCTAACACGACACAGTGATGATAATGCATTGACACATTGACATGACGGCATGACGTCATGATGCAACAACCCCTTGTCCAATACGACACGACGACGACGATTCGGACACGATGGTGTGTTGGCAAGACGACACGTTGTCCCGGCCTTCACCCCATCCCACCCTCGCGTTGTCATGTCCCTCGCTCTGGCTTGTCCAACGCGACACAACGACATGCCATCACGACGCAATGGCGCCTCTTCCTGGCCATCGCTCCATCCCGCCCTCGTGTTGTCCTGTCCCTCGCCTCGGTATTGTCCAGTACGACACAAAGGACAATGCGACAGCGTGCCATCACGACACGACGTCCCGACGCAACCGTACGCGTTCGAGCGTGCGTACGCACCACTGCATCAACGAGGCTATTGCCTCCTCACCAATGTTTTTTTTTCTGCTTGTCACAGTGCACGTGGTTGGCTCAATGCATTAGTACTTACTCATTTATAACCTATACTTGGCTGCTTATAGATGTGGCGCGGCAGATCTGCTTTGCTCGCTCGGACTTAGCGTAGCTTATTCACTTGATGCCCTCTGTAGAATGCTATTAGCCATTATTAAGTTCAGAACTCATTGCTAAGAGTCCTGCAGTAGGTGCTACTTTTTTCAACTAGGTGATGAAAGTTTTCATTCGAATTCTACTTGATTGGGACTCTGAGCAGAGTGATAAACAATGCGAGGATTTGGGTATTTTCACTGGCAGAACGGTGAACGATTTTTACGGTAGTATTGAAGCGCAGGGACAGGGTAGCTTACACTGCCATATCATATATGCTGGTCTGGGTATCAGACTAAGCATTAACGTGGTAAGAGATCGCGTTTTTCGCGGATTACTTGACTGATTTCGAGTACATGGTGATAATATGAGTGTATTGTGTGTCTAGTCACGTGGAAATTGCTGCGCATCGAGGTATTGTGAGGTAATGTGCAAATAATATCAAGAAGTTGAATCGTACCGCCTCACATCCCCTCACTCGACCCTACCATCACCAAGATCTCCTATGTTGTCTTCGCAAAGCCGTCCGACACCACCTCAGACCACAACAAGAAATCGGGGACTTTGTGCACAACAACCAACGTCCATACAGATTCAACATTCGTTATTCTCGTCCGGACGGACAATTAACTTCCAGAAAACAGGGCGACAGACAGGCAGGCAACCGTATCTCAGTACCGCCTTCTTTTGTATGGCTATGATGACTAAACTCGCGCTAGACCGAGGAAGCTACTCCTGAATTGGCCGACCGGTCTGAGCAACTCGTCCTGGTCCGACCCGAGTCTGACTGGAGATCACAAAACGCGCATGGCATTTGTTTGTAATTTGAACAGTATGTTCCTTCATCTCCTTTGCACGCTCAAGCATTATCTATTTCAGACCTCATCACATTAATTGGAAGGATCTGCTGCGGAGGAGCAGGACGACTCGAACACAGAGGTCATGCAGCATCTGCCCGAGCACGACGACGATGCGGACGATGCGAATGGCAAAGGAGAGACTGCGGACCGTGCACAAATCCAAGGTGTATGAGGACTTGTGGATATTGATCAAGGTTGGTTCGCATCGTGGTTTAGGTGGAGGGTACAGTGAGCATGTGCGTCTGAACAATTCCAGCACGCCATCTAACGTTTGTCTAGGACTGCTATCTAACACTGCATACGGGAGCAAGTGCGTCCCAAAAGTCTCTGCCTCATGGGCCTCCTCTCTGACAGCTCAGTTGTCCAAGGCAACGATGTTTGTATGTCTTCTGTGCCAATCCCTGCTGCCGCTAGAGTGATGGACCGGAACTCAGCAACAACGGGGTTGTGAAAAGCGAAAAGGAAAGAGAACAAGAAAAAGAGTTCACCAAGAGATGCAAATGCAACACGCACGGTCGTCGTGGTATTGCGATCTTGGATCGCAAATTCAACGGAAACTACCACACCTGCGATCGATTTCGCCAAATTTGCTGTAGCGTCCGAGCTCGGCGCCACAGTGAATACACCTATTTCGAGTTGTGGTCGTGCAGCTACAGGTCAACTAGTAGCTGCTATGGTGATATTGTTATCTGTACTGACATGGCCTTAGGTGCATCCTGCTTGAAGGGAAATTCCTATCAGATTTGCACCTTGGAGTTGAACAGATAAAGACTGGAGTTGTGATTGTTATAATGA
>JBBPLX010000692.1:0-16704 GCA_038090015.1 Leccinellum albellum
TAGTGTAAATAGCTGTGGATTTCCTACTTCTGTAGTACACAGTGGATCTATCCTTGTACAACACGATACCCTCTTCCGTGACTTCGTATCTATGACTCGGAGATAAGCATGCCTTGCTGACACGTTCCTTGGTCTTACTCACCTTGTCACCCGGCGACGAGCTTCGTCAGCCTGCTTTGAGCAATGCGCCCAACATCCTCTAATGCTCTATCGAGTTCCTGGCGCCACATGCGATCATGCCTATCGATGGGCGTGAAGCTTTGTACGGATGGTTGATCGGGCAATAGAGAATGTACGATTCTGAGCTTGTTCTCCATCTCTTCCGCAATCACAGCCCGACTTCGGCCATTAACGAACGTGATGTACCGTAATCCGGGGTATACATGCTCATAACATGCGTTCAAATGTATGAGGCGGCCAAGGACCTCGGGAGGGGTTGGCTGGGATGTACCTCCACTTTGCTCCTTAGAGCTAAGGACAGAAAGGTTCTTCGTCTCGCCAATCCTAGGGTGCCCTCCAATGAACCGAGCCTGAAGTTCCGGATCCCAGCCGCGGATGGTGTCCATGGACTTGCTGAGGATGGTTTCCATATCGGAAGGGCTGTACACGCGGATCTGGTCGCGCTGGGCAGCGAGTAACTGCGGAAGTAGATGTTCTACAAGGACATCGGAATGTTCGAAGAGGCCGATCAAGGCGCCTTTGAGCGTCTGCTCAGCATTTTGCTCGCCGTCGTGTTCGTGCATGGATATCTTAAAGGGCGCTGACAAGATCAGACTCGGAGAGCCGTGGCGGACTCGGATCCCGAGCTTATCTGACATTAATCTGATACTGCAGTGGGATCTCCGGGCCGACAGCCTCACGTGTCTAACACTACTTCGCGTTATCGATATCGCCCGCCGGAAAAATGAACACGAGCCCATTAAAATGTCATAATTCCCGATGTGTCAGGAGAGAAGGATTATCGTAATGCCGACGTGAGATGATACAAAGTAAGTATTTCAAGAGAACAATAATAATCTTCGGGACTCCGACATTTCCTCCATCCACTTTAAAGCCTTTGTTCAGCTTACCATGACATCAATTCAGCCTTTCGTGTTACGCTGGGGTATCATATCCACCGGCAGGATTGCGGCCGATTTCGTCAAGGTAGGTTACCGCTACTTTGCGGGGACTCCTCTCTTCTGACCAGGTAACACCGTAAGGATGCCCTCGTCGACCCCAAAACGTAGGCGAGAGTAATCTAATTCAACCTCCTGCCCATTAACCTGCTCTTGTAGTCGTGATGTCCATGACGTGGTGCACAAAGTAACTGCAGTTGGCTCTCGTAACGTAGATTCAGCAGTCCGGTTCATCACCGAAAATGCAAACGGAGATCCGTCCATCAAAGCATACGGTAGCTATGCAGAATTGTATGCGGATAGCGTAAGTAGTCACTCTCATCTCGCGGCATGGAACTCTGTTGGTTTACGAAGAGATCGTCTTAAAGAACGTTGATGCAATCTACATTGGTTAGTGGCGAGATTATATCGTATCTAAACTTATGGCGTGACTGACAATATTGTATCAGGCACTCCTCACACGTTTCACTATGAAAACGCTTTGGATGGCATCAAAGCAAAGAAGCATGTCCTCTGCGAGAAGCCGGTAACGTTAAACGCTGCAGAACTACGGTCCCTCCTTGCAGCTGCAAAAGAACACGGCGTTTTCTTTATGGAGGCCCTCTGGACGAGATTCCAGCCACTTGCGCTGGAGGTCAAGAAGATCGCAGAGAGTGGTGTCCTGGGAGAGCCTGTTGCGTTAACGGCTGACTTGTCCGTTGATTTTGGTCTGAATAGTGAGTAACCGTGACGAGCCGCGCGAGGCTGAATAATAGATGCAACTCAGAAATCCCGACTACACATCGGATTCTGGACCCTGCGCTTGGAGGTGGGGCTCTTCTCGACCTGTAAGTGGGACGATTGGCGAAGGAAGTGATCCACCTCACTTACTGATATTTAGTGGACCTTATCCGTTGATTTGGGCAAGCTAATCGTTTTGCACCCGCAATGCTTAATCTTATCATCGCTCGTAGGCTATCCTCGCGTTATACGAGCACCCTTCCAACAAGGGAGCGAAGCCTTCGAGCGTTACGGGCACGATGCTCAAAACGCCGCTGACAGGAGTTGATCGTAGTACCTCTTTCACAGTGACCTTCTCGCCTGAATCGACTTCTGCTCCAAATACGCTTGCAGCACAGGCCGTGCTAAGTTGCAACATCAATGTCGCTGCCTACGACACTGGTGTTGTCATCCGCTATGAACGCGGGACGATCGTCATTGCAGCTCCCATTTACTGCCCGAAGTCGTTCACTGTGCAATACTTCCAGGAGGGCAAACCAGGCACCGTTGTGAAAGAAGAGACAAGGAGGTTTGAGTACGTCGGGTCTGGGTGGCATTTCGAGGCAGATGAAGTTGCACGGTGCGTTAGGGATGGCAAGGCCCAGAGCGAAATTTGGGGGCATGACAAGAGCTTGTTGGAAATGGAGATATTTGATGAAGTAAGTCGTCGAAGACGGGTAATTTCAGTCGACTTACTGGCATTCATACTCGTAATCGCAGGTCAGACGCCAAGGCGGCTATAAATTCCCTCCTGGAGTTGCGAAAGTGCAGTAAACTGTTGTTGCAGTGTATCCACCGGCAGCCATCTAAACCATGTAATATGTACCGTGTTGTATTGAAGATTGAAATATTGTCCGCAACATTCCAGAGAGTGCGAGAAGGTGCGAACACCGACAAAATCAAGATGGGCGTTGTGTTGGGGTGATTTGCGTTCAGGATTACTGAGCGTGGGAGGTCAGTTAGGCCACTCCGATAGTACTACCATGGGACACAAGTTGAACATTTCCTTAGAACCACACCTCCGAGATGCACTGTCGACACTTTTGCAGATCTTACCAAAAGAAATCGCTCAGGAACTATCATCACACTTGTCATCGGAAACGCACTCAACCGTACCACTCATTTCCTATGACCTCGTCTTGAAGACGTCAAAATGGTGTCAAACGGCGGATGGCAAGGCCGTCTTACAAACTTGTTCCCCACCTTTAGACTCACAGTCCTACACCATGGTGTCTTTGCTCGCTGGCACCCGCACGTCGCCCGAAAAGCGGTTCCCTCCTTACGCCGCTAAAGACCCCGAAGAGGATCAGCGTCTGCGCACAAAAGATAGAAAAGCCATCGCTACCTTGTTCAATGCCGTCCTTAGCGTAATTGGAACCGGATTTGCAACTTGGTGGGCAAGTGAACGTGCTGCAATGCGACTTGAATGGGTATGTGGCCTGCCTATGCATCCGTAGTGTACCAGGTTAACGAAACTGTCAGTAGCGAGCTCTATCTGCCGTAGCTGCAGCGCTAATTGTCGCATTTGCAGAAATCGTGCTTTATATGATTTGGGATTCTCGACAGACATCCAAGTCTTGCCAGCCCGTCCCGAAACGCGTCATCGTTCGACGGCACCAAGCTACGGAGGACAAGAGTGACCCCGACACTTCTCCTCGAGCGTCGAGTATGGCTATCGGGGATACAACCCTTCGCCATCGGACTGTCAAGTCGACAACTGAATCTCTTGTTCTATGATCTATATCGTGGTTAGATGTATCAAAGTTCGAGGATTCAAGTCGGATACGAAAATCAAAGGAAATTGCTATCAATTTCATCTGAGGCTAGTGCTCAACATTAGTTGTTTACGTAGGACAGCAAACTGTTCGCTTTGCTCATCCCTTCTTCCCCTTCTTTTTCTTGTTTACGGGTACAGGAGGTGGCAATTCAATAGAACCTCCAACGGCCTCGGCTTCCGCGCCTTCACCTTGTTCAATTTTCGTGCGTGCCTCCAAGAAGAACATGACATCCCTCAGTTGATCTTGTAGTTCGGATATCTTCAGGTCGTGCTCCTGTTTTTGCCTCTCCGAAAGTTCCACCTTCTCCTTCATTTTCCCTAAATTCTCAAACAATCCTTCGCTGACCGCCTTTTCTTCTTTGAGCTCTTTCTCAAATTTCCGAGCGAGCTCAACAGCTTTGTCTGCCTTCTTTTCCACCTTTTGCTTCTCTCGGTATACCGCCTCTAGCCTTTCTTCCTCTTCGCGGCGGCGGTCCTGTTCCCTTGACACTGCCTCTGATTTTTCTTCTTCTACTTCACGGCCGAGTTTCCGTACCATACTCCCCAGTTCATCCACCTGGGTCTTCAGGTGCGTAATCTGTTCTTCATAAAAAGATCTCTGGGAGTCAAGCTGAGACGTGAGGAGGTACGAATATTCAATGCCAATAGCCTCTATCTTTTCTGCGCTAAGAGCGTCTGCATGACTTGGCCCCAGTGCACCATCATCCCTAGAGTTTGTGCCCATGGAGGACGATGCAGAGGGAAGCTCAACCAACTTCCCATCTGCTTTGTTTTGGATCAACCGGTGGACATAACCATCCCCAGCATAATCCCAAACACGCTGTGTCTCTAATTCAAGGGCATAAAGATGTGTTGTGCTTTCATAGTGGGCATGTGCATGTGCACGACCGTAGCGACCGCAGCCAATATTTCCACAAATAAGACATATCCAGAGATTCGTGGTGGATGGGCAGTCGGCACAGGTTGAAACGGATGGCGTGGCCGTATTCGCAAATGGAATAGCACGTGAACGCGACATGGTGGGATGAGAGGACAACAATGTCTGAGAGTACCGACAGACGGGACACCTATGAGCGAAGTGTGAATGAACTCCAGGAACACATGGAAAGCAATGAACAGACCGGCTATCTCCCCATTTGCTGAGACACATGCAGTGAAATGTATGAGAGCAAGGGACGGTAATGAGACCCGTGACGGCGGCATCCATCCTCTCGAGGCACACCGGGCATGTCGGAAGTTCGTACGTCAAAGATTGTGGAGAGCCTAAACGAAATATAGCCGCAGACACGGGATCGTCCGTATTAATCGCCACGGACAAAACGCGTACGACATGGCACGTCTCGGGCTCAGAACAGACTTCAGGCGGTTACCCACAAGGTACCAACAGCGTACTTACATCCATTGAATTGAACGGCTTCCCATTGTAAGCTTCTACGAATTCCATGGCTTCCTCCGGTCGTCGAAATCTGATGAGAGCCATTGAACGATTTGGCACAGAGTCGCTATAAGAGAGATATTCCGAGTGGTCATTACGAGCTAAAGGCGATGGTCGGGCAAGAACACTGACCGGACCAGTCGAATATGGGCCATCCCTTCTGCAGCCGGTGCCACTAATGCAAGAAAATCTGAGGGCGTCATCCATGCTGGAACAGCGAGAACCCCCAGAGTGACCGCGTCGCCCAGATCCACCTCCCTCGCCGAAGGGGAAGGCGCTAGTTTATCCACATCTGGCCGTCCATCACAGTCACGGTAGACATGCACGACCCCTTCAGGCAAATTGGTGGAGCCGGACTTGAAACGAGGATGTGGAATGAAAGTTGCGGCAGCAGGGCCTGTCACCAAACATACCTTAGACCTTGTCGGAGTCACCAGCGATGACACGTACCTCTGACGCTCTCGTTCGTTTTACTGGCATAGGCCGACATGCTCTCGAAATCAATCCAGTCCACCCGGATGGGACCAAATCTGTAGTCTTTATGAGCGGGATTGAAGATCGCGTTCTTTCTCGACGTAGGTTTGGCAGAGTGTGATGGGAGACGCTCGAAAATCGACTTTGGCAGGAAAGTGTCGAGAACGGAAGGATGTGACTGAGATATTTCCGCTCTTCTTTGTACAATGATTCGTATGTGATAACCACGCATTATGTTCAAGCGGGGTGAACCAGGAGCATACTAGCTGCTAACGGAAAATCCCTTTTCGACTCAAACAATCATAATGACGCACATCGATACATTCCCTGCTAATGCAAACTTTTGCAGATTCTGTGACTCATTTCTCGCTGGAAAGGACAAGGATCGTATCACAGCGATAGATGGCACGGCGATATTGGATGGTATTGCCGGCGATCTTGCCCGAGACCAAGACCTCAGGTGTGTACACCTAACAGCCATGCTCAAGTCGCTGACTCAAGTTTAGGGTACAAATGGGTGCTGGTAAGCCGTTGATATGGCCTAGCCTCTATCGGGTATGGGATACCCTGGCTGGTCAGGTTGCCCTTGATGAAAGCAATGTATCGACTCGCTCTATGGTAACCAGCTTCGCGAGGTTTACTAGAAATCTTGTCGCAGCCGTGCCGAGCAACCAGCAAAATGCATTGTGAGCTCAAATGTACTCTATTTCATGACAGAAAGACCGACTGGCAGCCCCAAGTGCGAACGAACCTTCCCTACGACGCATCCTCCATGCTTATAGTTCTTGGTCAGCGACACAGGACCCACAATGTGAGCGAAACTCCTCCGTAAAAGTGCACCAACTCTATATATTGTACAGCATATCCCGTCACACGTATGTTGGTCGAAGCACTTTCAAACTTGGTGACGTCGAACGATCAGCTCATGGCTCGTCTATGGGAGACTTACATGAATCTACCCGAGGAACAAGTCGTATTTATGTGAGTGCTGAGTTGGATCGGGTTCCGTTCAATCTTCTTCACTTATTACCTGAAGTCGACTGTTGGGGTCGCCAGATACTCGCACGACTTTATCGCTCCTTGTATTCTTAGTCAACTGCATGCACGAGAGTAATCACCGGCGGTATGCAATACATGCAGCTCCCTTTATCTCTTGCCTTATCCAATCACAAGGATATTACTCTCTGAAACGCGAATCGGGGCTAAAATATGCATCGCACTCCTTGATCGTATGGTGACTTTATATGACGCAGAAGAGTCTAGTGATGGAGGGCAGACATTCAATTACGGGTGACTTCCGTATTTTGATCACTCTGAATCGAGTACTGAATGACTTAGCCAGGTATCATCTGTTTGCTCACCTATTCGATGGGGGTTTTGCACCTAAGCTGTATGTGAACTTAAAAGTGTATGTTTCCTTCTTTCCCTGTTCAGCAATATTTCATCAACACTGTCAATAAAGTACAGATGAAACAATTGCACCCCGTCAAACCACATTGCTCAAGCTATTGGACTCGTACCTCCATTCCCCTCATTCGTCGACGGCACTGATGGGGATGTGCCCTATGCTGACAGCATGTTTTTTCGAACTATGCACATCCTCCGCACAAGTGATTAAGAAATCGATCGGAACAGGGCCAGTAGATAACTTTCCTGGACTCCATAGCGACTTGTCAGGTCAAGGTATCGACCTCCTACCAAAGGCTTGCGAGGCACTTGTCCTGGTGACCCAGTGCCTTGTCAGCATCATGCTTGAATTTGAAGAAGAACGCTCTATGAAGGGTTCTCCGGATAGTTTTTCGTCACTTATTCGAAGAGCGGTTTCACCACATGGTCAAGATGTAGCAGTATGTGCCATAGGTAAGTTTCATGTTAAATTGATAGCGGCGTGGGTACAATGGAGTATTCCAAAAGAAATGCTGCGGCTTCTAGATATTTTTCTCCCGCGAATCAATTTTGGGAAGCCAGTGCCATCTTCCAAGGCGGTTCAGGCTGAGAGTATTCCCAGGGCCATGGACTCAACCGGGTTTGCGTATGTAAAACGTGATCTCGTTCGTCTAGTGGGTGTCCTATGTCACAAAGACAAAAAGATTCAAGACTCCATTCGCAATTCTGATGGTATCACGGTGGTCATGAACATGTGTGTTGTGGATGAGCGTAATCCCTGTGCGTTTGCCCGATTTACCATCAGGATCTATTGGGGGTAACACGGTGACCAGATCTGCGTGAACACGCTATATTTGCACTTCACAATGTCCTGGAGGATAACGAAGACAATAAAAAAGTGGTAAATAGTATCCAGCCTTCTGAAAGGCGGGGATAACATGGGATATTGGAGAAATGAAGTTTTTGACGTTGTACTAGTGCACATAAATGATACCTACTCCTCTTCATCCTCTTCAAAGGTTAACGTTCTCTTCGTCTTCCGCGTGCCCGAGCCAGCTTTACGCACCCTATGCTCTTCGTCATCCTCCTCACTCTCCACTTCCATGTCATGGTCATCGTCGTTGCCGCCCAAGGGATCCTGGTTCTTTTTCTTTCGTTCCTCTTCCTGCTGTTGATCAATTTTTGCATCCAAGCGATCCAGAGGATCTTCCTCTTCCTCGCGGCGACGTCTCTTTTTTCCCGAACTTTGGGCAAACCCTCCATCTTCGTCTGATTCATCGGGGACAAGGAAGTCATCTTCCTGATACTCCCCACCTTTGCGCATTTCTGCCTTCCGTTTTCCAGTACGCTCATCTTCATCCTCGGAACCCTCATACTCTTGTCCTTCATCATCTGTCCAAACATCATGGCCTGAACGCTTTCTACTAGAGCCCCTTTTCCTGCGCGCTCCGAATCCTGTGTCATCCATCTTCTTTCTGGATTTCCTGGCGGAAAGTTTCAGAAGCTCCTGCTTTTCCCGTTCCGGGTCCATGGTTGGATCAGGTACCATGCGCAATCGCGCAACTTTACTGTGCTTTTGGCCAACCGCGCGTACTAGCATGCGATGCGTTTCGGACTGCATACCAGTCGGTCGTAAAGACATGTAGCCAGTAATGACGGCTTCTGCCTGGAGGACTTCTGATCTCTTGTGTTGTGCAACAAGATACGTCAGACCTTGGGATTTCAAACCAGATGACTGCGATGCAGAGGGTATACTCTGAGACGCAGATTGTGTCCCCCCGATAGATTGGCGAACAACACCTCCTGAAGTGTCGACAGTCTGGTTGATATCGAAAAGCTCTTTGCCTAGCCGGAGACTCAATGAACCATCAGACCAACGAATGATGCGGCTGTTTGATTGACGTTTCTGTACCTCAACGTCAAAAAGTGCTGATGGTGTGCGTAGATGCGCACTCACATCCTGGTCAAATTCATCCTTGATCCACCTCCACCGCACGGTATTTTCCACCTTCAGTTTTATAGACATACTTTTTTCGCGGGCGCTCTCGTTTGGGTGAGACTCTTCTTCGTCTTGTTCCGGACCCACATAGGTGTCGGGGTGAAATGGTTTTGAGTCCACCTTAACGAAATTGGGCATGCGAAGAACCCAGTGCTAGACAACAGTGAATACAGTGCCACACTACGGAGGATATATATATATATATTACATCACCGTCAGAGGTCCTAGGGATTGGAATGTTCGGGATAGATACGCTTGCTTCCTGGATCTCTGGTACCATGATGGGGGTCGGTTCGTCGTTTTCCATATATTCCAGCGCCCTTCGACGTTCTTTTTCCGCCTGGGAGAGTTCATCAGAATCGTAGCCTGATTCCGCAGGTGTAGCGGCTAGGCTACTGTACACACGTAGTATGAGCACCGCGGGTTGTATTATTTACGAGATAGTTATCAAGACATACGTTTCAGACTTGACCTGTTTGGATTCCTCGACTTCCGCCTCTTGACCAAAGAGGTCGTCCATTCCCTCGTCTCCTCCATCTCTGTGTACCACAGCCTGTTCCCAGATGGGGTTTGGTTCTGCCTTGACCTCTAATTCGTTATCGAGAGTTTCCATGTCAACATCCTCCTCGTGAGTAATAGAGGACAGTGTTGAAGTATAGCTGTGGTTGTAACGAACGGGTTCCTCCAGCGCACCCGCCAGGGAGGACATTCGGATTGGAAGTCTGGGGTGAAGACGACCAAATTTGGAGTGGTCCGCATTTTAGCACCGCCACCTTGCACTTTTCGGACTGCATACTTATTCAGTACTTGCTAAGTAATAGCATTGCCATGTTACTCACCAATTACCGGCCCACCGCTGACTTAGCTTGGTGGCTGCTAGCTATGCTACTTGTGTACCTTTCTAGAATATGAATTTGGGCGGTACCTTAGAACGTTCGCCCACTGGCAAGCCGGATGATTTTTCAACGTGAAAATGCTACTCAAAACTAATAGTAGGTATCGCGATACTCGTTGGCATCCGACATAGATCTATTAGTAGTGCAAGGGTGCCGTAACACCGCCTTCAATAACTCTTTCCGAGCGCTTGATCTCCAGTTCTACCTGCCTTGACAGCAACCTAACATGCTGTGGATTATGCGTCATCACGTATTGGAAGTTCCACATATAAAGCGGTATAATGTCTCTGTTATTCAAGCTAGCCCACCATGGACCGACCCCAAGATTTTATGGACTTCTCAGGCTGGCCAGACATTTATTCAGGCCTGCACCCCTCAATGTCACACTGTACCGATGGCGAGGATGTGGGATCCGGCGATACCAGATACGATGCACAATATCCCTCTCTGTTAATGGATCCTGCCGACGTCGTAGGTCTTGAAAACTCGGTGCGTGCATCCATGCATACTAGTGTCCAGCTCTAAGCCCAGGATAGACGCCTACCGACTTTTTCTGTGTAACTCATCTTAGTGGCCTGGATTCTTATGCCCAGAACGAGATGTACATTCCTCCGAGCCACACATCAACCAACCAACGGCAGCAAGCCGCCTCTCCACTTCATATCAATACCCAACTAAGCCCCTACCAGATTCAAGATTCAGAGAACTCCACTACGTCAACCTCCTCTTTCCTCACAACACTGCAGACACCTTACAGTCATTTGCACTCCAACTTCCAGCCTTCAATACATAATTATTCGCCCCAGTTAGGCGCAGTGGATGGTAGAATGATTTCAGTATGTGCGCAAGATAATTTAGGACTATCAATTCTGATTTTCTGGTTCATAGGAACCTGAGAAGCTTTCACCTTACCCGGTATCACCCTTGTCGCCTTACTCGCCAGGTTTTGAAGGGGATATACCTGGTGAAGTATCGCCCCTTCCTATCGACATCGTAATTATCTTTCCATCTGTATCATGGACAATGGTTGATGTCGACGTTGGCGTTGGCGTTAGGACATTGTCACGCAGGTGCAGATGCCCCATATTGTTGAGTGGAAGAGAGTAATCGAGTGCTGTGGAACGAATGGTTTCATCCCTCAGACCGTTTATCAGCCGTATACAGAAGCGGACAGGAAACGGTACATCCGAGACGTGGAGTTGCGGGAAACTATATTTTTCCAGGCCGAGGATTCACTCGAATTGGGTATATCCCTCGAGGATATACTGAAGCAAAAACTCAGGCATCTGAATGATAAAGATGATCTTATGTTCGTGGGCTGTGGACCTTCCGTATCAATTCGCATCCAGGTATGTATCTAGACGCTTTGTCGGCTTACTGAGTAATGCGTTCCTTCAGTGGCCCGGTTATGCGCAATGGTCAAAACAGATTCCAACGATGGACTTCAGGACTCCCAAGCGTAATATCACTAGAGCTAAGCTCGCGAAAAATATCGCGACTTGTGTCCGACGTTTTGCAGAAGTAGGTGAAACGATGCTTGTAACTCCCCTTTCATTGACGCGAGTTTCAGAAAGTACAAGATGAGCCCATGGAGGCGGAATCCGATAAAAGGTGGAAAATCGGCAAACGACACATCAGGGTTCAGGATCTTATCCTAGTTTCCCTGCACCACGTGTCGAAAGGGAGTTGGCAACCTCAACTTCGCCTTCGCCCGCCAATTCCCGCAATTTCTTATCCACTGGATGGATCTTTTTCGTCATTCCCTAACTCGTGATCAACACCCCATGCCCCCTCCCCATAACGACAACCAATGCTCGGATTTGGTTTCTTGTGATTACAGGTTACAATATACCTCAATACTGA
The DNA here is from genome assembly GCA_038090015.1 of Leccinellum albellum. Taxonomy (NCBI): domain Eukaryota; kingdom Fungi; phylum Basidiomycota; class Agaricomycetes; order Boletales; family Boletaceae; genus Leccinellum; species Leccinellum albellum. The sequence goes on from JBBPLX010000692.1 coordinate 11,708, forward strand.
CGGAGCGGCCCTCAGTGCGGACCCATCTTCTCTTCTGTTTCTTTGATGGAGTATGAATATCTCGGATTTTGGTGGCCTTCTTGATCTAGTGATAGTAAAGATTCATGTTGTTAGAATGCTTTGGAATTACTATAGACAATAAGGATTATGTCGTGAATGTGGTTTTCCAAAGAATCAAAGATCCCCACCCGGTGACCGCCCTTCAGCTCACTGTGACCAGCCTAGCAAGAGAGGTCTCAAGAGTGCTTTACTACTACAATAACATTAGAGGAACTCTGATGCACTTTTGGCACTACACACAGTGCTCACTCGGGCGTTCAATGCGTCGTAAGAATATTTGGGTTACCTAAGCAAGGATCCTTATAGCTTTTCAAATTGAACTATTTATGTAAATATTTATGGTGCTCCCATGAAGTTCGAATCAATCATTACGTTCTGCCACAGTGGTTAAAGAGCCTGCGACTCCCCATTGACATCGACACCCACACACTTACATATGTACACATCTGAAGTACCCTACACTTCCTCCCTCAATGTGAGCCAATGCCAACTCACTAGCGCCTATGACGCCGACCGAGGCTCAGCTCGGAAAACCAGATGTAGAGAACACTGTATGCCACGAGATGACATCTCGTACTACTGGGACTCGTCGACGAACTTGAAATTGACGACACCGACTCGGAGTGAGAGCCTGAGGGGGGACGAATTGACTGTAATAGCCTTCGTGGCAGATGGACGCCATGAGGCCACAAATTACCGCTGGCAGGTCGGTCGTCGGCTCATCGCGCCGGCGATGCTAAACCCCTTTGAATCTATCCAAGGTACCAGAGAATTATTGACTGTACCTGTCTTGCCAAGTCGACAAGCCATAAAAGCAGTGCTGCAGCATTTCAGTATGTATCGTCGGACTCGGGGCTTGGCGCCAGGAACTCGATATCTCTGGGCCGGATCCGTATGGCACAGCATGATGCCATGTACACGCAAGGGTTTTGGCGTGCCAGCTTGCCACGCATAGACTTGGCTTATCATAATTGTATAACTGGGGTCAACTATTTGACAGCACTGTTACTGAGTAGCTGTGTCTCGTGGACCTGGTGCCATTCATATCCGCATTCGGGGCGAGTCGTTACTAACAATTCTCGCAGAACAAAAATCCAGACCATGCTGTATAATTTCACACCCCGTCCAAGAGGCTTTGGGCCCCTGGACGATAGCTGCAGTTACAGTCGTGTTTGTTAAATTAATATCTCGTCATTCATTAGGTAATACTTTGGAGCATGAAGGTATGAGCTGAATTCAGAAGTCTGACCAAATGTCCAATTGAAACTGGGAATAGATGTCATGTGCTCTTTGCATCTTTGTACATTCGGGCCGACTAGTTTTTTCGGCCTGGACTGGAGGTTTCTGCAGGTTTGAGGCCAATATATAAAAACTGTGGTTTCTCTCGCCTTGTTGCTCCTACATGGGCTCTCCCAGTCTCCCATCGTTCTTCCCTCTATTCCTTCCTATGTGTGACAGTAGTATTGCATGCCAACCGATCTCGGATTCCAGCGCCGAGTTACTCCCTGGGATGATGACGTTGACATAGTTAGGCGTGCAGGTAAGTCGTTCGAGGTCCCCTTCGACCAGCACTGACGCTGCCATCACGGACTCCACACACTGCGAACAACTGTGCCCATTTCCAACTAGTCCCTGCCAGTGACCCATTGAACTCCCATCTGGGTTTAGTAATCCCTGGTGACGTTCACCTCAACAACGTTACTCTCCAGTGGCCTGCACCTACTACACGCCAAATTGTTTCGCAGACCCTATGTGGGGGACAAGAGCACAGTTCCGTGCTGGGGTAAGGGTGACCCCGTTTACAGGCAGCTATCCTGCCTTCGAGGTGCCGGTCATCCACTAGACGGGGCTACTAAACTCTGAGGTTAGCCTCAATAAAACTTATCCTGTGAACTTCTCCGAGTCACCTCCATATTTCCATAGACCTCGCGTACGCAATCGGATGTTACTATACACTCCACCTTGGTCTCACCAGAACGCAATGCCTCTCTAGGAAGAAATCCAGAGTCTTCACCGCAGGTGGGTCACGATGATCGGTCTATATTGATATCCAAAGGAGGATAATTTACAACGCCATAGGCAAATCCAAGTTGTCCAAGTTCCTCCGGCGAGTGTCATACCCTGTGGAAGCAAGTTCCTCTCAAAGCTATCATCCTCACTGGGTCCAATAAATTCGTGCCACAAAAGTTGTACAAGCCCTTTATAGAGACAGACAAAGAGCAATACCTTGAGCGAATCACTTTGTCAGCGCCAATCATCTTTGAGACAAAGGAGCCTCTAGAATATCTCACTCGAGGACATCCGCAGAGGAAAGATACGACGCCTGGTGGATAAAGACATTACCATCCTGTAGGACTGTGGACCATCAGTGCGTATCGGGATTAACGTGAGCCTCGAACAATTATACAGTGTGATGCTCCGACCAAGGCTCACAAGTGGCAGGGGAAGGTGGCAGCCACACTTCCGCATACGGCGCGACGTAACATGACCACACCCTCGGCAACAAATCCGCGGTATGATTTGCGCAGAGCACTACCTATTATCCCATCGATATCCGATATCGTTACTCTTCTATGGCCGAAACCGATCGCTGAATGATGTCTGCCCGCACTGAGCCAATTTCTCGGACTCAGGGATCATAACGTTGAGCTGCCTACGATACGGGACCAAAACTCATAGTATAAAGGAAAAGACGGGCCGTTATTATCCCCCAACAAGGTACTTTATCCATAATATTTCCAACGCCGTCGCTACGGGTGAAGAAGTTGGAACAAACGGCCATCCCCTTTGGAATTCCCAAGAACCTTGTTGCACCTTTGTCATCCACGGAGCTGCGTTTTGCGGCTCGGAGACCTTATTAAAGAGCTCGCTAAATAAGAAACCGTCCACGCGCCGGCTGGGGCCTGACCACCGCTTCAACGAGGCGGGCCCCGTTGAATCAACTAAAAGTTTCCTGGTGCACCAGACGCATAATTATGTGATACGGTGCTGCACAAATATTAAGTTCTTAGGTCATTGGTAGTGGTTTCTGCTGTAAATCATGTGTAGAATTTAAATGTCCTCTTCTCGCCAGATGAAAAGTTAACATGCTTAGGCTACTTATAAGATGGTAACCTGCCCGACTCGGAGATTCATTAAAAAAACAAGTGAGGAACCGACTACCACGTGCGAATCGACGGTTATTATACTCGAATATAACAGGCGATTCATTTATTGTTCCGTTCAAGTTGTCCTCTGGTTGATGGGGAACAATAGCACTCTTCACCTATAAATCCTCAAGTCTCTGACTGCCTAGACCATCATCACGTCTTCAGTTCACAAGCCTTCACCGGTCTCGGGGTCGCTCCTTCTCCCAATTCAGCTGTACTATCAACTATCCATATACCCTTCACTGTATCAATTATCCGCCCTCTCTCCGCCGCCATCATCATCATGAACCACGGCACTGTTGCTATCGCTATCGTCCAGCACCAAGTCACGATCGTCCAAGGTGAGATGCCGCTCCCAGATGCCCCGACTGCCAGCCCGTTTTCTGACCACTGGGTTGTTGCTTCAGCTGCACGGTCCCACAATCGCCGCGATCGCTGGCTCGACGTATACACCTACACGCCGTTTGGCGAACGCCTGTTCCTGGCATCGTCAGTTCCACAAGCCCGTGTCGCGCCGTCTGACTTGCTCGCCGTCTTCCCATTTCGTACCTCCACCTCGGACATGATCGAGCTCCCTGCGCAAGCCTATCAGCAATATCTCGAGTCAAGTGCAAAGCACCAGCTCAAACACGAGAAGATGTGGGGTCGCTGGAAAGCCAGGTTGCACTGATGGCCAACTCTTTTCCTTACTCAATTCGGGCGTAGCTCAAGATTCCCTTCATGCCTTTATGCACCATCTATATTTCTATGCCTTGATTATGTATACCGTCCACTGCCCACTGTAGCCCTAGTCCTGGTTTCTTGTCTGTATTGTTACTTTCGTTCATTTATTGAATATGTATTCTTACTAGTTTGCAACTGAGAGTTTCTGTTATGATTACAAGCTTTGCCCCCATCGAACGTGGCATATCATGCCTGCCGTATGGACCGCACATATCACGCACCGCAAAGATAAAAAAAGGAGATTATGACATAGTAACAGCACGATGAAATACTGAGCTATCGATAAGATGAAAACGCTGAATAATAAGTTACTCGCTATGCGGCTGGTGAAGCATTTGGGTCCCTGAAGACCTAAAGGAATAAAGGTCAGCACGACGAACTAGGGGTACCATCAGCGCAAGATGTGCAAACGAACCTTCACGTTCCATATATCTGCAACCCTGTCCACCGCCTGAGACTCTGGTGGTAGTAATTCATCCCCGTCACCGCTAGTCGACGATGTCTGCAATTTCAGTCCTTGCTCGTTTGCTAAATGTAGCAAGCATATGAAACAGAAGCTTGTACTAATATCTTCCATCTTGTCTTTCGGATAGGATTGTTGGAGGCCGGATATTACTTGACTAAATTGCCGTTCTTCTGAGGGATCGGTCACGAGTTGATCATCGACGTCCTGAAAAGGGATCTAGTACAATCCAGGATGCTATGGGTAAAGTATCTCACCATCTCTTCATCGCCTTCCTCCACCTTTGATACTTTGATATCCAACCCTTTCCAAATATTTTCCTTCAGTTTTCGGACATCTACACGCTTTGCGCGTTTAGCATATTTGACTGATTCGGGCCGGACACGCCGAGTCATGCCTTGCGTGGCAGCCAAGAGGTCTTCTTCTCCAGGATCCTGACCAATGCCATCGCCATCGACATCACCTTCATACAAGTCATCGAATGCAGGGGCATCGTCGTCATCGTTGAAAAACTGGGTTTCAAATGGCGCTGGTGCGTCGCCGTCTGAGATGGGAATCAGACTCGTAGTGGAGATAATTATATGAAGGCTTACTCTCGTCGT
>JBBPLX010000693.1:0-16694 GCA_038090015.1 Leccinellum albellum
CGCCCACCATGAGTGGTGAAATTGAACAGGCATGTGTTGCCGAGTCCACAAACATTTCCACAAAGGGCGTTGTCACTGTCTGTGGACCAGATCTGGATCTAAATAAGCGTTGGAACAATGACCGCTACAATCAGACCACATATGAGCAAGAAAGTCGAAGTGTCAGTTAACTTGAAAATTTTAAATTCCTTGGGTCAAGTTCGCAGTTGGAAATTCCTGGCGCATACAGAGTGGTGTTGACCCGCTGTTTTATCTTGGAAATGGAGTCACAACTGCGTAGAGAGATGAAGCTTGAAGTCAAAGCTTCTTGTTGTCGCACACGGTATTATTGTGGTCCTGTACGTGAGCAGTGTGTTAGAATCGATACTCACTTCATCGGTGTATGATGCTCTATGTGCCTGTGCGTCAAACTTCGCAGCGCATATGGGACCATCGACTCTCCCGAATCCAGGCTATTGCGAGCCTCATGTGCCCAGACCACAAGGTACTGTGTGACGGCCCAATACTGTTTGCAAGCAAGTGCACCGCACGTAATAATCCCCAAGACTTTCATCATCTTCCGGTCTCCGCTGGGCTGGACTTTGACTTACTAGAGGTTTCCTGTGTAGAAGTCTATAACTCCCGTCACCCATGAGACTAATCCGCACCTTTATGAAACTGTCCATCGCGACACATTCGTAGACCGGACGCCCTTTGTTCGCAAACATGGTATTGTGTGTGCCCGCATGCCAGTTATCGAGAAGTGAACAGGAAACGAAGAAGGGCATCATCAGTAGATGTATTCGAGAAAGGATGATACATTACATGGAGAATATAAAGAAATGCGGCCCCTAGTTACCCTGAATGTCTTGCAAAATGTGTCGCGTTCACTTGAATTCCCGCAGCAACATTGAGTCTGATAGCCAGGATCCCTGAGCTAACCAACCTAGACTGCCATCCTTCCATGAAAGTCTCTCGGTGCAGAGCAATACAGATCTCGTGAACTCGATCTGGAGACTGAAAGGTGATGCATCCTTAGTACCGCGTCTGCCAGTGCCGGTGTCAAATAACTCCTCATCATCGGAATCAAGGTATATCTGAAGCTCTCTGACAAAGTGTCAATCTGAGCCTCAGTCCCAAAGGCGGCGTAGATACGCGAATGAGCGTGTAAGGACTGTGGAAGTCCTAGGGGTCCTATGAGGTCAGTTAGTAATGAAAAGACAAATGTACCGAGCAAAGAAATGAGTGGCCGGCATGTTTCCGAGTCCGGTCAAGAAAAAAGATGGTCCAGGGCGTGCGTAAACAAGACGATGTGAATACTTAGACGAGGAGGGGGACGTGCGTGCGTGGTGAAAACGAGGGCAAGAAATATATATGTATTTGGTGAGGCAAAGAAACAGGATTTTATAGTCGCCGGGAATCCCCGAGACTGCTACAAACCTATGAACGAAGCATAATTGAACTATAAATAAAGTCTACAACGAAAGAGGAGTGAATGAAAAATAAAACAAAGCGTTCAAATTGTGTCGGGACCGCGGGGAAAGCGGACCAGTACACGGAACGGACTCATGGCGACACGGAGTTGGGATGGATTCCAGTGAGGCCGGGACGCGAGTGGGAGCGACGGAAACGATGAAAAATGGCTCCATACCATTGTAGACCGCACCCGCGCTCCATAGCGAGTCCAGCCTCGTTCCCCGTTTCGCCGGGCAAGATAGCAGCGGGCGGTTGCATAGGCTCAGCTGGAGAGGGCTGACTAGTGGCAGTAGGTGGAAGGATGGTGTGTATGGGTAAACAGACCCACTCAAACGGTCCGCCGTTCGCTCGAGGAATGTAGGAAACAGTGTCTCTGGATGCCAGCGTTTGAGCCAGCTGCGAGGGTGGACGACCTGGAATGACAAAACCGCAGGATGAAGCATGATTGGGGCGTGGAATCAAAGGGAGCGCCATGAAGTCCGTTTGACGACGAACGGCTGTGGCAGACTCTTGTTTCCAATTTTGCCGCGCTCGATGGTCACGGAATGCTCTGGCAACAGGTAGAGCCCATTCTTCCGCAAAGCTTTGGACTAAGCGTGCGCCAACTAGATGAAGTTCAGGATGCTGAGCGAGGGTACGAGGATTCAGATAGGTATTGATGGGAAGATCTTCCGGAACAATGTCGGCATATGGAGGTGTCGCACCGGGATGATGGAGGACGATCGTAGAACCACCTGATAACCTGTCGAGGATCGTAGCCTACGGGAATATGAGCCTGTGAATCATGAAGTTAGATAAAACGGACCAAATCGTAGATCAAGTTGCGAATATCATTGAGGTGTTCTTTGCGTGCTTTAGAGTGGGCAATCCGGGCAGCCTTAGACTTCTCTGCGTAGATGCCACTTGAATAATGAGCGACGGTGAGCGGATGCAATCCTCGATTAGAGGCGAGAAAACCGCCATCGCGGTGAGTGTCACATGCAGCCATAGCGATGATGGCCGCCTTCCAACGGCGATTTCGATTGGTGTCTCCATTTAACTCAGGGGGAGGAGTAAGCGATCCCATGAGCCTAGATTGCTCAGTGAACGTGCTAGAAAAGTCGTTGAACAATGGGCGGGTAGAGTGCATTTCTGTGGGAATGTGAGGCGTTGATAGAAGGGAAGGGCGCACTGAAGGCTGCTACCTGACATGTATTAATGCGTGTATATATACGCGTTTCAGAATCAAAAAAAGATAGATGACTTTGCAGAGAACAAAAGAAATCAGCAAGGGCACGCACTTCAAGTTCTTTATTAACACAATCATACGCAAGGGCAGTCCCTGTTGACCGCACTCCTCCCGCTCACTAGGTAACCATCCAGTGTTTCGATTTCCTGGATACCCGCTGTAATCATGACTCAGAGGGTTACCGTTGGAAGTTACTCACAAGGCCCTGGAAGGGTAGCCGTTGTCCCCTGATATGACTTTCGCAGGCTCCAAACCGCACATCCACCCCGCACTCCTCGTCCAATATGCGAACCGTCCAGAGACCGGGTCTAACGTGGTCTTAATCCTCGATAGAAGGCTGATGCGGCGCAGGCTGAGGCTCCTAGGGTACCGCATGGGTGACACCGCAGTGTTTTTCCAAATAGGTATCAGTGTTTACCCGTACCCGTAGAGGTACGGCGTCTGCGGGTATGGTGTTGCCGCAAACGAGTCCGACGGCACGTAGTGAGTAATGACAAAATTCTTCCCACCCCTCGAGTCCACTCATATAGAACATATAGAGGTTCGTCCGAGTCATCACGTCCCTCCTCCAGGTTCAATGTCCCAGCAGCTGGTGGACTTTGGCAAGTATAAATGCCGATAAATACACTAGACAAAAGACCTTGTCAAGTCGTCTGCCTAGTGGCAACGGGCAAAGAGAGATCATCATCCTTCAATCACCACAGGGACGAAAATCCCGATCTTTCGGATCACGATCCTTGACAGTTCACACCCCTGGCGAAAGCTCGCGGGGATATGGAGGAAAACTTGGTGACGTCGGTGGTATAACTCTCGTTCGCCGCGAAGCAAGCAGGTGGCTCGATTGATGGACCGCCCTTGGTGAGAGTAGCAACTCATTCCGAGGTCCATCTTGATGAATTCGATCTAGGTTGCCAAAGCGATACTTTGTCCTCATGGACCTGGGGCATCGTATGGTGATCAACGGGGATAGGCTCTCTCTAACAGGTTAAGAAACCATCCCTGTTCGCGTCTTCAGTATTTTGATCCATTTCTTAGAAAATCAGGTGCGATGATGTGAGACATGATTCAGGCTGAGGGCGGCATCGCGAGGCACACATATATCATCATTCTAATATTGAGGACAACTAACAAATAGCAGTTGCTGCGTGGGGCGGGGGGATACGTTATCATGAGTCCTTTGAATCAGGTGTAGTGGTTCATTTGCTTTGCTGGGAGGCGTAAAATGTGACTCTATGAGCCCTGTATCATGGCACATCCAACAGTTCCTCCAACTGGATCACCATCTATCTCGTGTCACATATACGTCGAACAATCCCCTCCCGTCAATTTATTCACGACGGTAAGCTTGTAGAGGGTGGAGCTCAACCCCAATAACACCCTGGCAGGATACTTCTGTCGCCTTGTACGACGCGGCGTCTCCCCTCCCTATCTCTCCTTTGCTCATTTGACAATCTACTTTTCGCAGTGGGGCGCTGACTGATTAGTTCCTCCGCGATTGTCGCCGAGCATGCGCCAGAATAAATCAAGGTGGACACCGGTGATGCATGTTTGTATGCGAAGTACGGTGAAGCTTCATTTGTGCGATATGAATTCATTTGTGAAATCCTGTGACTGCGCCAGTGCAGTGTGATTGTGCCTTCGCTACATAGTGCCCGAATATCGCAAGTTGAAAGATGTGGAGCGATCCCTCATTAGTTGCAGTCGCTCTTTTTTCAAATCCAAATATCGAGGAAATGGTTAGCATACAAGGGACTGTGGGGAAACCTAATAGTATCCGAAGTGTAGGGTCTAAGGCCTACGCCCTCCTATCACGAAGAGGCAGCGCATCGAAGTGGGCAGCGAGACAGCCTCGAGCATACGGTCGGGTATAACTAAGTTGCTAGACTATCTCGTGGTCCATAAAGCAAACATGCCATCTGCCATCAAGATCTCGACGTGTTTGTATCTAAACGTCACTCAATACGAACGAGATACATCATCCAACGAGAACCACCAATCTGACACGACTACTGGACGTCGACCGTATCAATGCTCTCCATCAATTCCTCCAACGACGTCTCTACCCGTATCTGCACCCTTATGAAACTGTCTGTCGCAACGCGTCTGTATAGCCCTCGCTTCTGCAAAGCAAGCAGCAGCCCACCAAATGGTTGCCTGAGCCGGACAACGAGCTGGAGTGCGCGCATCGTTAGATCAAACTGAGGAACGCCGCCTAAGAAATCCTGGTCGACAAAAAGAGAGATCCATGGATGGACGAGAATTAAACCGTGCATTCCTAACAAGTTATCCTTGGTGTCAATGCATAACTCCCCAAGGATCCTCGATGTGGCACGATAAACAGGACGGTTGAGATATCGTTCCGAGCAGCGTGCAAGGCCGGTGAGGGGGAAAACGAGACTAGGAAGTCTCAGTCGACTGGCTTGGATAATCGACTGTGATAGGGGAACATAGAGCTGCTCATACAACGCGACGATTGCGGGAAGTGATGGTTGCAGTATCGCAATCATTCTATCCATTTCGTCGGTTTCGATCGGTCGTGGAATGTGAGGCGGTTCAATTTGGTCGTAAACAGTGAGATCGGAGGGGAGGAAACTATGGAGACTCCCAGAAGTCCCAGTCCAGGCAAGAATGGTGACATTGTCTGAACGCATGAGAATGGTTTCTAATAGTCGACCGACAGCTTGGTTACCTTCACCATATATAACAGTGAGGTTGACGCCGAAGATTCCAAACAGCGAGTATGCAATGTCTTCCTCCCGCTTCGTTTTGCGCTTCGAAGCCAGGTACAGCTTCTCCCGTAAGCGGTTTAGCCCTGGTTCAATCGTGGCAAGCTTCTCCGTGGCAAACCTGGTTGCCCGCTCCATCTCCGAGAGAATGATAGGCGATTCCTTGTGATTGAACTCCTTGAGATCCAGATATGGTTTCCAGTCCTCCGTGTAAAATCGAATGATCTTTGAAGCAACATACTCCTGGTACGTCCACCCGCGAGTGTTCCAGATGCTTTTCGAAAGATCGCCTTCTTGTTGCGACTTGGAGAGCACACAAAGGAGATGGACGATCGTGAGCGCCGCTTGACGGTACCACCGGTACATGGCGACAATAGATTCTTGCCCAACCCCCTTGTCTAAGTGATTGATGCAGCATGTATCACTCCATGCCCACCGGAATCGGTAAGATTGTACCACATTACAGAAATTGATGAGCTTCACGGTTGTGGGGGATTCAGGTAGTTCATAGATTGAGATGTTCTCGACCATCTGGAATGTTGGCTCAGCAGGCTGCCATCTATGTGAGAACATCGCATATTAATAAAATTTCTCAGCTTCTTGTTTGATGCGTGCATGGTCGAGACGATCATGCATAGTCATTGCAGACCGAAGTTTGTCAAAGATCCAGATTTCTTCAAACGCAGCAGCTTGTTGTAGTTTATGGTAGAGATAACCACTGAGGGTATCAATGAGCACATGGGGTATGTCATCGATGGTGTCATCGACGCCGGGCCTCTCGGATGAATGGGGTTGCATCGAGATATTGACTTCGAAGCTCTGATATCAAAACGACATGAATTTGTATTTTCACATAGTGAAATCCAATAGACTCACCACAAACTTGTGGGTCTTCCGAATTCTTCATCATCGACAACATCGTCTCGAATGCACTGAACGCCTCCGTGTAGTGGCACATACTATGCAATATGGAGTGTTTTTTCATGTAACCTTTGTAGTTCGAAGGGTCATGCTCAAGATCCTGATGGTACCGTCACTATCGTCGACTATGCACGATGTGCGAGTTGATTTTATACCTTGGTAACGCTGACGAGTTCCTCCTCCAGTAAACCTGCTCGCGCCTCGCAGCATTTGACGATGATTTCATTGATGTTCATCAGGTTGAGTGATAGTGCGCTCGAACAGTATCCGATGGCCGCGCCGTGGTCCTTAGAGTTCATGGCCATGTCGGCATGGCTCTTAAGTTTCTTGACACAACGTTGCTGGAAGTCTGCAGAGATTCTCAGATTGCCTTTCATGTCACCAGCGAGTTTACTCACCGAGCTCCCATTGCAGCCGATTATCGAGGGCATGAGTCTCTTCTAAGAGATCATGCTTCATCATCTGGAAACATTCAATCGCCTCTATAACACGATCGCCTTCAAGAACATCACAGACTGCCTGATAAAGATGAAACTTTTCAAGCATGAACTGAATGACACGAGAACCGTCAGGTCATTCTGAACGACCATGCAAAGTACATCATACCCTGTCCCCGCTTCCCAATACCTCATTAACTGAACGACAACGTAGTCCCATCCTAGCCCATCCCATCAATATGGTGCTGGGTGGCGAGGGGGTGAGTGATAATATGGCAAAGTAGGCTGAAAACGCCTCGACGTGTTCCTCCGCACTTGATGCCTCGTCTCCGATGGCCTGAAGCCGTGATACGCATTTGTTCCTGAAACCTGAATAGCAAGGAGTGAATAGACATAATATGAGATGACGTAGAGACTCACCTTCAAGCCACTCTATGATTAGCTCTTCATTGCGGTTGAGATCCTCTCCCGTGGTATTAATGATCTCAAGAAGATAGTGTATCGCATCATATATGTGACCGCGGTCGTACATTACTTCACGTTGATGCCGCGTCCTGTATACGCGCAGGATGCATTGGGACGCAGCAAGCTAGTTGGTGAGATCTTGGGCAGTTTTCTCGAGCTCAGCTATTTTTCGAGCCATGAATTACCCGAAAGAAGTCGGTGAAAATCTGGACTAAACGCACTAGAGCGAGCGCGAAGAGATTGGATGGTGTACTCGAGGTTTTCTTTGTTCGCGTTGGCCATAGCAAGTTGATCACAGAGTCCTTGAGTAAATCCCTCTAGATTTGTTACAATCTTGAGGGTCTCGTCTAATTTATTCTCTGCACAGCGAGAAACAACTGTCAGTGAGGTGTAAATGAAGAGAAAAGGAACGCACTTGTGCTTTCATGCTGTGCGCGAAGTGACCGGCTGTCTCTGGCGGATGAAGCAATCTGGTCATGTAGTTGTTGATTAATTTCCTCGAGATTCGCAATGCTTATGGCTGACGGAAGTGAATAACAGCACGGTGTAGCCGGTCAGTTAATAAACACACCTTGATGGGTGTTCTGCAGTAGGGGTTCCACAGTGTCTTCGAGATCAACGTATTCTGTCCTTGAGTGGTGGAGTTCTGGAATCTGGTTGAGTCGAAAATGTAGTAAGTAATGATATCTGATGGATTATATGAATCTCACGTCGTTGCAGTATTGTGAAGGAAGGATGTCCAAAAGATGTTGAACGATGATTTTCTTCCGTGGAGCAACCGTGATGTCATAGTTTGCTGAGATAGCCATAGGCAAAACAAGATTGGACCCAGGTATTTTGACTGTCGCAAGGTGTTCGTGGGATGTAGCATCCCAGAGTGAGAACGACGAAAATCCGGAGGCTGCAATGAACCTGTCGTTGGGTGCGAGTGCGATGAGATCTATATCGTCTTCTTCGCCAACGCTCCATTTTGGAAGTTCTGTCCAGGTGGACACCTTGAAACAGTAGATATTGCCTTCCCTAGACAAAACAAGGAGTTGTTTGCCATCGCTCGTCCAGGCCAGGCTTCCATTCAATCCAGAGTTCACATAAATTGTAAATTTGGCAAGGAGTTGGCCGTTATGACTGTCATAGACTCGAACGGAGTCCCTGGCATGGACTCGGACGGAGTTGTAAATATGTGTTGCAATGAGTCGTCCCTCACCGGGCGAGAACTTGACCGCAATGGTCGTGTCTGAATGAGGGAAGTAGTCGCTCGCCAGTTGAAAGTGACCAGACAGAGAGTGTCTTGTCATTCGATCCAGTCGCGATTCTTGTCGAGTCCGGTGAGATGTCCACTGCTCTCACCCTCTGATCAGTGTGTGCTTTGAACTCAGTCACCTTTTCGTGGTTTGTCGCATTCCACACCGTCACTCGACCATCTCCCGCCCCGGCCACGATCCACTTTCCGTCCCGTGAGACTGCCAGGTCGCAAACAGGACTTCCAGCGTCCATTGGCTTGCCCACTTCCTTACCATCCGCCACTCTCCATCGTCGGATCTCTCCTTTTGGTCCTGCGCTGACGACGTGCTTCCCGTCAGGGAGGAACTTGATCGAAGATGTGTAATCTTCAATATTAATCTCGACCGCTTTCGCACTAACGACATTGGACGCGCTGCCCTTTTCACTCAATTCCCGAGTATCTGTGAGCACTTCAACTTCATTGGTCACTGTCGCTCCCACCTGCTGTTCGTCTCCGATGGAAGGTCGACCACCCACTCCGCCCAGTTCTTTTGCCTCGTCAGCACCGTTCGTCAATGGTCTTGTCTCCGTATTACTCACCATTTCTTCCTCTCGAGCATACTTCATTGGAGGACATGCTGGCATAGATCCTAGCGGAGTGTAAAGTGGGTTGAGTGTCTGTTGTTCACCGCAGGTGCCTCATCGTCGCCCGGCTTAAAATACACGTGAGTAGTACACGCTCGTCAACTCTCACGCAATGACCTACCTTCCATCGTTCTCTCCGCTACTCGTTTCTTATCATCCACCACCTATTGAGACAATTCACAACTCGGAAGGTAAACGGCAAACGGCTACTCTCTACATCGTTTGCCAAACTCCCTGCCGCAGTTGCCTGATTTGAAGGGAAAGTGTCGCACTGGCATGATAGGTTCGTTTTACATCCGCTTGCGCTCATCGCCCGTCGTCCTTTCCTTTAGCATTTCATCATCCACACAGTGGAGCTTCAAGTTCCGTACTCCTTGAACGAGTTGGTTGCGATCATCGCTTTATCACAGCCTCCGCTATCCTTGAACGCCGTCTTGTGCTGCTCAAAATGAGAAGTGTGTTTCCTGTTGAATGTGTATTAGGACTAGCCTCAGTGAACATACATAGCATTATGTGCGTATTCGGTTCTGACAATTACGATAGGAATCACGAAGGCAGCAACGACTCCAATGAAGATACCTCCTTTCCACCAACTAATTAGCGGAATCAGACTCGAATCAGATGAAAATACACAAAACTAAAAGTGACGAGTACGCACTGGTTTCAAACTGAGTGGAAGCGACCGAGATCATCTCAGGCTTTAGGGGTGAATCATCGTAAGTGCTCGTTCATATCACCATTATCGCCATAGTGCAGGATCAAATGACACTCAGGTTCCCAAGCTAGGGAACATCACTCGGGAGTTGGATAGGAATCTAGACACCCTCATCAAGTCAGGCAGGGACAAGAGTAATGTGGAAAAAGATAGTACGTACATGAACGCACTGACAAAAAGAGTTTCTGTCATCGATCCTGCGTTGGACTTAAAAGTTTGATGACCAACAGGGGCTTTGATGCGGTGTCAGAATATCTCTCAGAAGGAAAAGAAGTAGTTATTCGAATAGTCGAGTAGATGCAATCGGCATGGTTCGCCGGAGACGTTGTAAATGCCAGTACTGGTGCAAGCTATAATCCGGTGGCAAAACATAGTACCTTCAGTGAATATTAGCGATAAAATGAGCACATAAAGGAGACGAAGTGGCAGGGAACAGAAGGAGAATTAACATGAACATGACAAAGAAACCACTTTGTCTACTTCAATGGCGTGATTGAGTCCAAGAGAGATGTAAATGTAACGTAATAAATCATCCAAAAATCCAAACCAACAATGTGGCACGACTACTGTACGTCGACCGTACCAATGCTCGCCATCAATTCACTTAATGACGTCTCTGCCTGAATCTGAGCTCGGATGAAACTATCTGTCGCCACGCGTTTGTACTGCCCGCGCTTCCGTGAGGTGAGCAACAGTGCCCCGAAAGGCTGCCGAAGCCGAACGAGGAGCCGCAGTGCTCGCATGTCAAGACCAAACAGAGGGTCATCGCCTGCGAAATCTTCATCAAGTAGAGATGTAATCCACGGATGAACCAGAACAAGCCGCTGCGTCCCAAGAGAGCTGTCCTTGGTCTCGATTCGTACCTCTCCTAGAACTGGTGCAGTGGCATGATAAGCATGAAGGCTCGAGTCAGACTCGGGTGCCGGGAGCGAGGTGAATGTAGTGAGGCGGAAGACAAGTCCAGGGAGTCGAAGTCGACCAGAAACAAGGAATAGCGATGGGAGATCAAGGAGTCGTTCATAAAGTGTAACAATTGGAGAGGGATCGGGAAAGGACGCCTGCAAGTCCGTGACCATTCGATTCATCTCAGCGGTCTCGATGGCCTGAGGAACATGTGGAGGCAAAATCTGGTCGTATACAGTGAGATCGGTGGGGAGGTAGCTGTGGTTACTGCCCGAGATCCCGGTCCAGGCAAGAATAGCGACATTATCTGAACGCGTGAGGACGTGCTCCAACAGTCGACCGACGGCCTGATTTCCTTCGCCGTATATAACAGGGAGGGTGACACCGAAGATTCCAAACAATGAGTATGCAATATCCTCTTCCCGCGTTGTCTGACGCTTTGAAGCGAGATACAGCTTCTCGCGCACCCAGTCTAGTCCTGGTTGAATCGTGGCGAGCTTCTCTGTGGCGAACCTGGTCGCCTGCTCCATCTCCGAGAGAATAATAGGGGATTCCTTGTGGTTAAAGATGTCCAGACCGAGATATGGCCTCCAATCCTCTGTGTAAAATTGAATGATCCTCGAAGCGACGTACTCCTGGTACGTCCACCCGCGAGTGTTCCAGATACTTTTCCACAAATCGCCTTCTTCTTGCGACTCGGAGAGCACACCGAGGAGATGGACGATCGTGAATGCTGCGCGACGGTACCACCGAAACATGGCGACGACAGATTCTTGCTGAATCCCTTTGTCTGCCTGATTGACACAGCACGTATCGCTCCATGCCCACCGGAGGTGATGAGACCGTACCAAATTACAAAAATTGACGAGCTTCTCGGTCGTAGGGGATTTGGGTAGTCCATGAATTGAGATATCCTCAACCATCTGGAATGTCGGCTCAGCAGGCTGCCACCTGTGTGAGAACATCACATATTGATAGAATTTCTCGACCTCTTGCTTGATCCGTCCATGGTCGAATCGATTACGAGTAACCATCACTGACCGGAGCTCGTCGAAGATCGGGAGTTCTTCAAACACAACGGTTTGCTGTATTTTATCGTAGAGACGACCAGTGACGGTGTCGATGAGCACGCGAGGTATGTCACGAATGGTGTCGTCGATGACCTTTCGGATGAGTGGAGTCGCGTCGAGATATTGATTTCGAAGCTCTGATATCAAAACGATATAAATTTGTATCTTCACGCTGGTAGAACCAACAGCTCACCGCAAACTTGTGGGTCCACCGAATTCTTCATCATCGATATCATCATCTGGAATGAACTGAATGCCTCCCTGTAGCGGCACATACTATGCAACACAGTGTGTTTTTTCTTGTAACCTTTGTAATTCGAGGGGTCATGTTCAATGTCCTGATGGTTCCGTCACTAGTACCCTCAACTACGCACGATATGGAGTCAATTGTATACCTTGTTAACGCTAACGAGTTCCTCCTCCAGTAAACCTGCTCGCGCCTTGCAGCATTTGACAATAACATCATTGATGTTTGATGGCTCAAGACAAAGAGCGTTCGAATAATATTCGATGGCCATATCATAGTTCTTGGAGTCCATGGCTGTGCCAGCATGATTCTCAAGCTTCTTGACCCAACGTCTTTGGAAATCTGGAGAGATTCTCAGGTCGCTCTTCATGTCACGAGCAAAATTACTCACCGAGCTCCCATTGCGGCCGATCATCAAAGGCACGAGTTTCCTCTAACAGATTGTTCTTCATCCATTGGAAGCATTCCATCGCCTCTGTAATACGATTGTCTTCTTCAAGAACATCACAGAGTGTCCTATAAAGATGAATCTTTGGAAGCATGAACTGAATAGCGCGAGAACCGTCAAGCTATGCTGAACGATTATGGAAGCTACACTATACCTTATCTGCGACTCCCAATACCTCGTTGGCTGAATGACGATGCAATCCCATCCTGGCCCACCTCATCAACGCAGTACTAGGAGGCGAGCGAGTGAGCGATAATACAGCAGAGTAGGCTGAGAACGCCTCGACGGGTTTATCTGCACTCTCCGCCTCATCTCCAATGGCCTGGAGCTGTGATACGCATTGGTTCCTGAAGCCTAACGGGAGGGTGTAAATATCTACACGCTACGAAATGGCACAGAGGCTCACATTCAATCCAGTTCATAATCAACTCATTAAAATCCTCACTCGTGGTGTTGATGATGTGGAGAAGATGCTGTACAGCATCATATATGCGACCAGCGGCGAACATGGTTTCACATTCATGCTTTTGCTCGTGTACGCGCAAGGCACATTGTGATGCATCAAGCCTGCTAGCGAGTTCATGAACGGTTTTCTCGAGACGGGATACTTTTTGTTCTATGGATGGCACAAGAAAGTTAATGAATCCTCGGTGAAGCTGATAATAAACATACCATAACTGGTTTTCTGGGCATCAAGGTCTGCACGTAGTGATTGGATGGTCTCGATGAGTTGATAGGCTGCAGTGTGCACGTTGGCGGGCAACTGTCAACAAGGTGCGACAGTAAACATGGACTGAACGCACTGGAGTTTTCTTCTTGAGCACGAAGAGATTCGATGGTCTGCCTGAGGCTTGCTTTTTCCTCGTTGGCCATAGCAAGCTCGTCAAGGAGTCCTTGAGCAGATTTCTCTGTGTTTGCTACGGTCCCGTCTAATTCATTCTCTGCACATTGATTTGTCAACGGGGTGTCAATGAAGACACAGAAAACGCACTTGTGCTATCCTGCCGTATGTGAATGGCGGATGAAGCAATCTGGTCATGAGGTCGTTGAATAGTTTGCTCGAGACTCCCACTGACAATGCTCGTTACTGACAGAAGTGAATAACGGCACGAGGCGGTCAGCTAGTTAATAAACACACCTTGGCTTGCATTCTGAACGTGTAGGGGCTCCATCGTGTCTCGAAGATCGACGTTTTCCGTACTTGAGTGGCGGGGTTCTAGCTCCGAGAGAATCTGTTTGAGTTCGAAAATGTAGTCAGTAATGACATCTGATCGTAGTTGTGAAACTCACGTTGTCGCAGGAGTGTGATGGAAGGATGTTCCAAAGATGCCGCAGGATGATTTTTTTCTCTGAGGCAACCACAATGTCGTAGTTTGCTGAGATGGCCATGGGTGCGATGTAAAAGGAGCGAGGCATTGTGAATGCCGCAAGGTGTGTGTGGGTTGTAGCGTCCCAGAGTGAGAACGACGAAGCTCCAGAGGTTGCGATGAACTTATTGTTGGGTGTTAGCGCAATAAAGCATGCATCGTCTTTGTCGCAAATGCTCCATTTCGAGTGTGTCGTCCAGGTGGACACCTCGAGACAGTGGATATTGCCACGAGACAAGACGATAAGTTGCTTGCCATCGCTCGTCCAGGCCAGGCTTCCGTTCAATCCAAGATTTACTCGAATTGGAAATTGGGTAAGGAGTTGGCCTTCGCGACTATCATAGACTCGGACGGACTTCCGATCATATGTCGCGGTTGCGATGAACCGTCCGTCTGGCGAGAACTTGACCGCGAACACATCACTGTCGTGTTTCCAAGGGCCAAATAGTCGTTGTCCAGTTGAGAGTGACCAGACAGAAACCATCGAATCATTCGATCCTGTTGCGATTCTTGTTGAGTCTGTTGAGATGTCCAATACATTCACTTCACGGCTGTGCGCTGTGAACTCGATCGCCTTCTTGTGGTCTGTCGCATTCCACACTATCACTTGGCCATCGTCCGTCCCAGCCGCGATCCACTTTCCGTCCCCTGAGACTGCAAGTTCCCAGACGGTACTTCCAGCATCCATTGGCTCTCCCACCTCCTTCCCATCCGCTACTCTCCATTGTCGAATCATTTCTTCTTCTCCTGCGCTCACGATGTGCTTTCTGTTGGGGAGAAACTTGACCGACCTTATAAGATCTTGAACGTCGATCTCGATCTGGTCTGCGTCAACGATACCAGATGCGATAATACTTTCGCTCGATTCCCAAGGTTCCATCAGCGCCTCATTTTCCGTGGTCTTGCTTTCATCATCTTTGCTCACCGATACACCGACCTGGCGTCTGCTGCCGAAGCGAGCTGGGCTGTCCATCCCACTCGGCCCTTTTTCTTTTGTCAGTTCCCCAGGGCACCAATGATCTTGCCCATGTATGTACTACTCACCGCTCTTTTTCTTCAGACGCAACTTGGAAAACATACTCGGTAGGCCAGGTTTGAGCGTGACGCAAAGGGAATTCTGTCTACCTTTTGTATTCATTCCCACATTTACCCCTGGGCGCTTAGTTTCATCCACTGGCCATCGTATCAGAGTCCATTCATCACCAACTTTGGAAATAATCTAAATCCCAACATTGTTATCTCTGCTACTCGGGTCTTTCCAGGCCCTCTGCTTGACCGCAACCACATAATGGTCGTGTCTGAATGGGCCAAGTAGTCGACGCTCACCAGTTGAAAGTCTTGTCGTTCGATTCAGTTGCAATTCTTGTCGAGTCCGGTGAGATGTCCACTGCTCTCACCCTCTGATCGGTGTGTGCTTTGAACTCAGTCACCTTTTCGTGGTTTGTCGCATTCCACACCACCACTCAACCATCTCCCGCCCCGGCCACGATCCACTGTCCGTCCCGTGAGACCGCCAGGTCGCAAACAGGACTTCCAGCATCCATTGGCGATCTCCCCTTTTGGTCCTGCGCTGACGACGTGCCTCCCGTCAGGGAGGAACTTGATCGAAGATGTGTAATCTTCAACATCGATCTCGCCTCCACCTACAGGTTGTATCACTATCGCGTGCGTGATCCTTACTCTGCCACTCAACTTCTGAATACAGGAAATTGCATATCCTCATCATTTGATAGCGATCACTCTGAATATGCATCGATCCGTGTGGGATAGCGATGCATAGAATGTGGTACACTATGTTTTATACTTCAAGACCGCTTCGGTGCAACACAAAAGTGCGATCAACGGCATCTAGGAGAGCGAGGCGTTGTGTAAGCTGGTCTCCTTCAGCTCCTTATAGCCATGCGCTCAAATGTCATTTCGAACCAATAGTACGATGACACTGGTTGATGAGGTATAGTTCTGGCTGTGCGACACTGTATTGTTGAAGATATGCAGACCATTCTACCTCAAGGGTAACTCTCCCAAGTCAGCACTGGAACGATCAACAATGGGCAATATAGCCTAGTTGCGTCTGTGTAATAGCTCTCAATTGATATTCTTTCTTCCCAACTTTGGATGAGTTCGAGTCTGATAGTTCAGAGATCGGGGTGTTCAAATTAGGCCTCTCTGGAATAGTCAAGGACGAGTCAAAAGATACCCATTCTTTTCTGCAACTGACCAGCATACGCTCGCATCAATCGAACGAGGACTCCTCAATAAATTTGTACGTTTGGTGTTAGGAAAGCGGGGAGGATACATTGAGAGGGACCACAACATGAGCCTGTCAGCATTCGATCGTTTTCGATAGTACTGCGTTGGACTTGACGACCTTGTTGTGATGCCAGAATATCTCTTAAAAGGAAAAAATGCAGTTATTCGAGTAGATGCAAGTTCGTAGATGAAGGAGCCAAGATCCAGTGGCGAAACAATACCACCTGGATATCAGCGAGATGCAACAAAACGAGCAAGCCTAGCGATGAAGTAGCAAAGAATAAAAGAACACAACCACGACAAAGCAACCACACTCGAGCGTCTACTGCAATGGTAGGACAATGCATCATCCCAAAATCCGAAGCCTATAACGCACGACTACTGCACGTCGACCGTACCGATGCTCTCCATCAATTCCTTCAACGACGTCTCTGCCCGGATCTGCACTTTTATGAAGCTGTCTGTCGCCACGCGTTTGTACTGCCCGCGCTTCTGCGAAGCTAGCAGCAGCGCCCCGAAAGGCTGCCGAAGCCGAACGAGAGTTCGCAGCGCGCGTGCATCAAGATCAAACAGAGCATCGTATCCAGAGAAATCTT
>JBBPLX010000694.1:0-16682 GCA_038090015.1 Leccinellum albellum
CGTGCGTAATGATCGGGCCGAGGTAGATGGATAAACGGAGAGAACTCACGCGCTTGACGACGTCTGGGATCTGGGAAAACGCAGTTTGTTGTGCGATCTGGGCTTGCGCCGCTTGAAGCGCATCTTCGTCGAGCGGCACGTTGGGATCTTCGTAGATGTCGGCGGCGGAGTAGGACGGGATCGTTAGCGGGATGTCGACGTCGTGGATTTCGTCGTCGAGGTCGGGCTCAGCAGCCCAGAGCGCGACACGCTGTTGTGTCGACATTTTTTTTCGAGTGAGTATGTGCTGCAGAACAACCTAAGGTCGAGGTTTTTGACAGGGTGATATAAATGGAAGTTGGTTCTCATGTAAGGTACTTTGCAACGCATGCAACCATTTCCGTGGACGACACCAACTCGGAGGGCTTCTCTCCCTTTGACTGTTACAGTCACCTACACAGTCTTAGAAGGGCGGCGGTCGGGGTACACAGCGGTGGCCAGCTTTCATACTATGGCTCAAAACCTATCCCAGCCCCTTTGCTCGTCGAATGCGCGTACCGTTTCCCGAGAATAGGTCTGGCGCGCCGCAAACGAGTCCGACAGCTCTCCCTAACCTCGCAAACTAACTCCCCTCTGGGATGTGACCCGCATCAGTCGGACTTGACGGTGCCGAGTTGTCTTCGGTAGCGCTCGCTACCGCATCTATATGCTATTCTATGCAGCTTATCAGTGCCTCGAATAGTTTTCGAGAATGGCGCCGACGGCCGGACCTCTCAAGAACGGATAAATTGTCGAACACCGCGCATCCCACCAGGCTCTTGCGATAACGGTAGACCTCTTGTTGTCGCTTCAGGACATCGGAACCCTGTCAACGGGAACAAGTTAGCGACAATATGTTTTGTCCCCAACTTTGACCCACGATCGCTACCGAAGATAATCTATGAATAAATATCACTCTTATCATAGAACAAACTCCCGTGTCTTCGTTCCCGGCAACCACAGTGCGCGTATATCGGACCCAAATGCCATGTAGTCGCGGGAATAAAATATGAGAACCATTATTGGTACGTTATCTCTCCGTAAGTTTCATTGCCTTACATGCCATATTATCACGCGAGCACTGTTCAAACCGCACGACTTCATATATTACAACTGTGTTGAGACAGAAGGCTGCCTTGGCAAAGACTTTATACATAGTGAGCATACAATCCTTTCTCCAACAGAACAAGCAGGAGTTGCATAAGTGTAATAATAAAAATAACGAGTGTCCAATGGTTAAACGAGGCCATAGGTGTCAAACCAAAAACAGCATTCACCATCCAAAAACTCTGTCAGTGGGATTTCGCTGCGTCAGTCACGATTCACGGTTATATATATAAAGTACTCACTCCTCGTGGAACTGAATGCCACCGATAGCTTTCTTCGAGTTAATATTGAGAACCCCCACAGCACGAGCCACATCTTTGGCAAGTGCCACGGGGCCACAGACACCCACGAACGCGCCGTGCATGTCGCCTTGGCTCATCACGCCTGCAACAAATCCGTCAAGTAGCTTCTCGATCTTCGGACGCCCAGCAGCGAGGGTGATGGCATGTGGTAACGAAAATCCTTCGAACGAACTGGAAGTAGAACGTGTATAAAACACCGAGATGCGTAGCCTAGCGAAACTGCTTCCAGATATGAGCTCGGAAAACAGGGGAATAAATGTTTGCAAAACGGCTGCGAAATCAGTTCAGCTCGTCAGAGGCATGTGCACAGGAGGGTAGATGCGAACCTGGGTCAGTAATGCTCCAAATAACGTCGATGACCTTGATTCGACTTTTATCGCTGGCGAAGACGAGGTCTTGAACAGCAGACAACGCGAATGTCACACCGCTGCCGCCAACAACAAACATCGCCCCTGAGTAGTTGAGAATCGTTGTATCACCGATGCCGCCTAGTAAGACCATTGCATATGAGTTCAGTTGTGTGCACGAAGGCTCTGAAAACGTACCGTACGGTCCCTCGACAATGACCGAGATCTTTCTTTCAAGCTGCTGACCTTGCTCGCCAAATTCCGTTGCCTGCGCTAGCTCATACAATTTCCTTGTCCAATTTCCAGTTTTTTTGCACATCAGAACCAGACCTTGCTCTGTATTCGTTGCGCTGGCAATAGTGAACGGATGAACCTCGGTCATTCTCCAAAGACCCATGGCTGTGGAGAGGATGCGCACGCGCACATGCTGACCGGGGCGCCAACCAGTACCAAGGGATGGAATGTCCACTCGAGTGAGACCAAACTCTGGGATAGTCCGAAGGGTCGCCGTTGCATAGCGGGTCTTGATGGCACGAATAATATGATCCAGACCATAGACAGCCGAACCCGCAATAACGAACGGGATACAAACCGGTCGGTGGAAGCACGCCTGGAGAGAAATGGTTATTTAGGCAGGTGGAAGCGAGTAGAACCACCCACCCCAATCAGCACCACAATTAGTCCCGCAACATGTGTCCCGATAAAAAGATTGTAGGATTTTGACCGAACCCACTGTGTCGAGAAAAAACCCAGAAGATCGAAACATGCCAGGGAAACAATCCCCCATTGAACATATGGCTGGGCGATCTTCTGTGAGATGTTGCCTGCCAAACTCCATTTGTAGACTGTAGAAAAAAGACCGATCTCAGATGAATTTCGACCATGTGGCGGGCCGCTGGAAAACCGACTTACTGTAACCAATGGCATGTACGTTTGCCGCGATTACCATCAACCGTCCAATATGACGGTGGAGGTAGTTGAGCTGCGTGAAATATTAGCTCAAATGCTCTGAGTCTGGATTAACTTTTGGACACAAACC
Source organism: Leccinellum albellum (assembly GCA_038090015.1). Lineage (NCBI taxonomy): Eukaryota > Fungi > Basidiomycota > Agaricomycetes > Boletales > Boletaceae > Leccinellum > Leccinellum albellum. The sequence continues at coordinate 2,814 of JBBPLX010000694.1, forward strand.
TTCTCATATCCCACACCTACCAGCAAACCGATTACGCTGTTCTTCGTAGCAAAAGCATACACAAACGGGATCTGAGACGCAATTACCCAACCAATACGTGACGGGTCGGTGAATGGGTTTGATTGATAAAACGCGGTTAAAAAAACTGCAGCGGTATATCCTGCCATCAGGATAACCTGTAGGACGGTGTAATTGTCGAGGATATGGTATCGCATAAAACTTGCTGCCGGGTGTCTGAGCGAGAAATGCATAGGAAAGTGCCAGGGTTGCTTGGGTGGGGTTCCCGACTCGAGAGTGGGGAGAGAGGATTCCGGGGACAGCGCTTTCTCCGTGGATTCCTTCGTCATCTGAGTCTCCAAGAGGCGCATCCTAGACTGCGCAGCGGAGCGCAGAAGACAACCCTGGAATAGTTCAGATCCATTGTTTGCAATATATACCAGTGTTCGGGGAATATTGAGTAAAAAGAAAAAGAGAATAACGAGGAGGATGAAGACATCCAAGTAGAGTACCAATGTTTGGTCGGAAACAAGTGTAGATTTCGAAGAAGATACGAATTCGTTGACCTGCATGATCAAGTTCCGAAAATGTGAGGGTCAGGGAGCTGGTTGAAGGATACCGATGTGCGGAGAGCCAGAATACCGTGACTCCGTGCAAACGATCCCTTGTAGAGGACTGGGGATACCTGTGGATGAAGAAACAGAGACAAGCGGGGTTCAGCAAATTGCGAGGAAATTTTGCTAGCAGCTTGGGGTCTCTTTTATAAGCAGCTCGACGTATCCGAGACCATCAGGACAGCGCTGTCACGCAAGCCAAGGAAAAAGGAACCGGTAAAATTATAGATGCAATGAAGAATTGTCTTCAGGGTATTACTCACGCTATGCACCAAGGCCGAGGAAACGGAACTTGGAACTGCCCCATGCAGACTGAAACCACACTATCACATATTAAGTTTCTGCCGTTTCTGGGAGTCGGTTTGGACAACCAAATCTCGGGGGCTAGGCTTTGTACAATCAGCTATAACGGCTTGAGTTATTCAGGCAATAGTCTAACCTTAGCCCGGAAAAATGCGATCGTTGTATTCACAAAAGTTCGGGAGAATTTTTATCTGATAAATTCAAAGGGAACATCGTGCCACAATTAATCGTGAGTGCTTGAACCTGGGCCTTGGCATGTTGTGACGGCGACTCTTGAAATTCGCGAATTGACTGTTTCCTTTTTAGGTGCATCATATATCCCTGCGAACGCATCTCCAATGGTCGTTCTAAGCAAAACATATACTGGGATATATGCAGAGGATAGTGTGTAAGGCCTACAGATCTTCAGACACCTGTCGTCTGTGATTTTCCTGCTGTCTTTCAAACCTGCGTGATAATAGTCATGACTTGGCGATGTAGTGACGGCGACCATCTCGTCCTCCGTGTCCCTTATCAGATAACGTTCCCATCAGTGTCTCTCCCACACTGGTGGGAAAGACCGCCGCGGACTCCACCACATGGCCAGGGACGCAAATCAAGGAATCATTCAAGTTAATTTGAGATAGGCTCTTGGCTAGGCGTTGTGTTGTTAGCCGACAACTTGAATACACCTGGGCATGAGCTACCGAGCGCTAAAGTACCGCCGGTCACATGCAATGCTAGCCTTCGAGGCTGTTCTCGTCCCAGGCCACAGCTTCATTTGGCTAACGGACTTGAGTCTAAAGTTGGAGGAAATTGTTTCGATAACGTCCACAAAATGCATCCCATATAGATCGGTTGCATGATATCCCACTGTTAGGTTCGCATGAGGGGGACCCTGAATGAGGACACGAATGAGGAATCACTGGTCGAGGAGGAAAAAAAGGCAGTGTCAATCCGTTTCCTGGACATCCGGAAATCATCATGAAATCCCGTGGAGCTTACCAATACATGGGGTCCTCTGAGCTGTTCACCCGTCGTCAGTTAATGGGAATAATAATATCCACCGGAGCTGAGATCTGATCACGGGTTGCACATCAGCGCAACTGTTTAGACACACTGCCAGAATAATGTTCTCTTCACTAGCATTTTTTGCCCCACCTTAGTACTAGCCCCGTAAGGGAGGGATCAGACGTGAACCAAGAACTAAGGAATTGGTGTAACGGCTTACAGCTGTTCTCGTACGGATGGAATAGATCATTGGAGCTAAACAATTAACTGCGAGCGAGGAAGCTGGAAAAAGGCGGGTTTTTCGTGTGATCTAGGTTTCAATCACGAGGGCTTGCTCGTTCGGTTGCAAGCTGGAATTTTCGTGGATGTTAGTGGCGGGGCGAAATGCATTAGGTCGTTAGAGGGATGTTGACGTCGTATATCCTTCGGGCTCCGGAGTTGGGATTAGTGGTCCAGAGCGCGAGGCGCTGTTATTTTCTTGATTTCTAGTTCTTGATTTCGAGTTGTGCTGCAACACCCCAGCGCAGAGGAAACGAACTAGTACTAAGCTGGCTGCTGTAGGACATTGGCCCACCGCCGACTGAAACTGAGCTCGCTTTGTCTGAGTCTGTGTATGTCTTTCTCAGAGTGTCGATGACTGTACCATATCCTCGCTGAATGCTGAAGCTTGACAGTAGTGTCCGCCAGCATGGCATATCAGATTCGGAAATAAGGAAACCTCACGACGGTGAGAAGATATTCAACACACCTATAGCCAGAGCATGCTGCGTCAAATTTGACTCCGCACGGGAGATACCGAGGAGGTAATAGTGTGCGGGGGTTACTAGAGCTTCGGTAGTACGACCGCACACGCTACCATCATAGTCTTGCCTAAAACCCAGACGGTTTCCACAATTCTCATGCATAGTGCCGGTCGCGAGTGAGTCATCCAACTCAATCCCAGACTCTTGATGTCTGAGTACCGGGAGCCTTGGCGGTCGCTCTAGGGCGTAACAGTAGCTGACGCTGGGCCCCTGTTAGCAGGGGCGAGTCACAATGTGCTCAAATCCACACGACTGTTCCAAATTTAATTTTTAAATAGGTACCGCATTGTCCAGAATCAGAACGTGGATCCCTCACAACATCGGTATCTTTGTTCCCTGCCCCACGGCACGAGTACTAATCCAGTCGGATCCGATATCATGTGCTCAAAAATATAGCCACGGCAACGAAAGAGGCGACTATTTATTATTGGTATTTTATCTCCTCTCCGCAAGCTTCATTATCTTAGATGCCATGGGTAAGCACCCGGAGCTTCAAATTGTACGACCTCGTGTTCCCCCGGCCTATGTAAGATACAGCTGCGTTGCGTTGAGGCAGCAATCCGTAGCAGTAGCCGAGATGTACGTTTACTCTCACCATGCAAATCTGATTATTTCCTCAACAGTGACAAGATGATAAATAGAAAAGAACTCACCATCCAACGAAGAGCTGTTTTCAGCATCCAAAAACTCTGTCTGCGGAGCTTTGCTCAGTAGTCCAGCACTCACGATTCACGATTATTTAGAAAATAGAAAGAGACTTACCTCATGTAATTGGACTATCGAGTTGACGTCGCAGCACAAGGCACTTCCTTGCTGGTAAAGCTACAGGTGGTCACAAATATGCTGTGCGTACCACTTTGGCTTACCATGCAGGCAATAAATCCGTCAAGTAATTTTTCGGTCTTCGGATGCTTATAGAACTTGATGATCTAAACATAAGGTCAGAATAACTCCGAAGGGAACGCATGGACCCGAATCATGGAGTGGCGCCCACGTCAAATAATAGTGTCATGTTGGAGTTAGAGGAAAAGAATCCGCCCGTAAGTTATGTTAGGTACCAATCCCACGAGATAAGCCGGAAATGGGACCTGTCTATCAAATATTGGATTCGGTTCCAAATCTGTCGGCTCCACGTAAAAGGTCTATCTTCCGAGTCGCGGAAATAATTGCTGAGTGATGTGGCATTGAAGGTCTGAGTGGGTACTACCTCCACAATATGGCCATATCCTGCGCTTATCAGACAGGTCATTCAGCGCCCAAAGTAAACTGCGCTGTTAAAACTCTTCCGAGCGTCGTATTGTACCCGGGGAGATATATAGGTCGTCTTTCCGATTTAAAGAACGAAAACTTCAACATCAAATTGCGGATACACTTTCTGGAAGAGTGGCTGGCTCAACTCGTCCCCGATTAGGTCGACTGGCCCTTACGTAAAATGAGTCTCAAAACGTCGAGGTGCAACAACGCGGCCGGAACTCAAGAATCTCAAGCGTGCTCGAGTTCGAGCGTTCACAAAAGGAGCGGGGTGCGGCGAGTTCGCGCGATAGGGAACATGATCTTGAGGCTAGGATACGCGAATGCTATCGCGAGATACAGGAACTACGACGTGGGCACGCATTTTCTGTAGACGAGGATGCACTGCGACACGCCGAGCTTAGGAACGAGGAGCTCGAGGAGAACATGGAAGAGATCGAGCGTATTATCGAGAATCGCGGGACTTCGATGGACGAGGAGACAGCAGGCATGAGCGATAGTAGAGGCAAATGGCAGAACCCCGAGGCTGAAAATGGCGTTCTTAGCCCTCGGAGAGAGGATCAGAACATGCTTCTTCTGAGGAAGGAAAACGAGAAGGGGTCTACGGACGGGCTCCCAAGGCTTGGTTTGGAGATCGAGGATATGCAGCGGAAGAGAGAGCCCGGCAGAGTCTATCGAACGCAGCGAAAGCCGAGTACAGATACTGGAAGCCAGGGAAGACCGGGAGGCGATGGAGGAGGACCTTAATCCCATGTGGGACAGACTTGCCGCGGCAATAATCGAGCTGTCACAAAAGGAGGTCGAGATCGAGATGAAGAGCAAGGAGATCAAGGATCTAATCATCAAACACGACCGGATTGTCGCGGTAGTCGAGGCAGAGTGGAGTGGCGGGGAGAAATCGAAGAAGCTCGTGGGCAAGTCAAAGAGCTTCGTGATGTACATTCATCTCTTATTGAAGCACGGATTGATCTCCGATAGCCTTGTGCTTGTAGGCCCTCGCAGAACGGGAGATGGAGTCATAGGCTGCAGCATAAGTGACAAGGCTCAAGCAGGCAAATCAAACCTTACATGAATCAGCTGCCAATGATTCAGCGGCCTACAGTGAAAGGTACGTACCGTCTTGTCCCTGTGAGGATCCGACATCTCTGCGATATGCTTTATTGACCTTACCGGCTATGAACCCCGTTCCTATTAGTACATAGTTTGGAAGGACGGGTCAAACTAGGCTGAGAAACCACCGTCGTAGAAGAGATAAACATTTGAGGAAGCAGAGAATAGAATTTTGAATCTGACAAAGGTTGACTAACGTCGGGGGAGCGGAAGCAGCGGCGCCGAAAGGTTCTTCGTGTTTTAATAATTGGTGAGAAAGACCTGAGCAAAGTATTTTATAAGATGGGAGAGCAGGGAGAGTCAAACATGGGGGCTGTTAGAATCCCGATCACACGCGTGAACCTGATCTTCGATGCTATTATAATTAGAGAATGCGAGTTCGAGAACGAAGGTACATATTGGCATGTTGATAGTATCGAGTGATAGCCCAGACGTGAGGTAAATTTCGGCTTTGATGCGAGCAATACAAGGAGGCGAAGTGAAAAGAAAACCCCAAGAACTCGAGCGCGACAATTATTATTCTGACGAAAGGTGGGATGCAGTCCGGAGGAGATGGAATGGAGGAGGAATGACAACAACACACGACTACTGTATGTCGACCGTACGAATGCTGTTCACCAATTCCTCCAACGGCGTCTCTGCCCGGATCTGAATCTTGATGAAACTGTCTGTCGCGACGCGTGTATACTCCGTGCGACTCTGAGAGGCAAGTAACAGCCCGCCGAACGGCTGTCTGAGCCGCACGATAAGCCGCAGTGCACGTGTCTCTAGATCACACAAAGGAGCGCTGCGCAAGAAATCCGCGTCGATAAGAGGACCGATCCACGGATGGATCAGAATGAGACCCTCCATGTCTACCAAGTTATCCTTGGTTTCGATCCGTATGTCACCAAGAATAGGAGATGTCGTGCGATAGACAGAATGGATGGAGCTGGAATTACGGTCCGAGAGACGTTCGAGGACGTCGATAGGGAAAACGAGACCGGGAAGTCGCAATCGACTAGCGAGAAGTGACAGAGGTAGGATATGACATAGTTGCTCGTACAGTTGAATAGCTAAAGAGGGATCAGGCAGCGACGACTGCAATGCCCTGACCACGTCATTCATCCGGGTAGTCTCGACAGCCTGTGGAACATGTGAGGGAACAACTTGATCGTATACACTGAGGTCCGAAGGGAAGTAGCTGTGGTTACTGCCTGAGACTCCCGTCCAAGCAAGAATTGTGACGTTAACCGACCGCGTGAGGATGTGTTCCAAGAGTCGTCCGACTGCTTGGTAACCCTCTCCGTATATGACTGGAAGCGCGACATTGAAGATACCAAACAACGAGTACGCAATATCTTCCACCTGCGTCGTTTCGCGCTTCGAAGCCAAGTACAACTTCTCGCGCGCTCTCTTCAGCCCTGGCCGAAGCGTAGCGAGGGCCTGAGTAGCAAATCTCGTTGCATGTTCCATCTCCGAGAGGACTACGGGCGATTCCTTATGATTGAACATGTCCAGATCAAGATATGGCTTCCAATCTTCCGTATAGAATTGTACGACCTTCGACGCGACGTACTCTTGGTATGTCCATCCGCGAGTGTTCCAGATGCTTTTCCAAAGAGAGCCCTTTCTTTGTGACTTGGAATGAACACCAAGAAGATGGACAACCGTGAGTGCTGCGCGACAATACCACTGAAACATGGCAACCACTGATTCTTGATGAACTTTATTGTTTCTCTGGTCAACGCAACATGTATCACTCCATGCCCAACGGAAGCGACGAGACTTGACGAGGTTGCAAAAGTTGATAAGTTTGTTGTTTGCGGGGGATGCAGAGAGTCCATAGATTGGAGTATCCTCGACCATCTGGAATAATGGCTCAGGTGGCTGCCACCTATGTGAGAACATCACATATTCATAGAACTTCTCCACCTCCCACTGGATGCGCCCATGGTCGAGTCGATCGCGGACAATCATGGAAGATCGCAACTCGTTGAACATAGAACATTCCTCAAAAGCTTGGGCTTGCATTGACTTGTCACAGAGACGACCAGAGACGGTGTCAATGAGAACGGAGGGAATGTCGCGGATTGTCTGTTCAACGACCTTGCGAATCAGTGGAGTTGTATCGATATATCGATTTCGCATGTCTATTGACATGAAATCAGTCCATGTCATTTGCGCAATATGAATCAAGTGGACCAACCCCGAATTCGTGGATCAACTGAATCCCCCATCCTTGAGAGCATTGTCCGGTGTGCTATCAATGCCTCCTCGTAGCGCCCCAGGCTATGTAATATCGCATGTCTCCTTTTAAACCCTTCGTAGCTTGACGAGTCCTGTTCAATAACCTGATCATACCATCAATCTACTTAGCATGGCGTGCACATCAATTCACCTTGGTGACGTCCACGAGTTCGTTCTCCAACAATCCTACTCGCGCCTTGCAACATTTGACTATGATATTAGTGATGTTTGTTGGGTGAAATGAAAGTGCGTTTGAGTAGCATCCAATGGCGGTGTCGTGGTTCTTCAATTTCATTTCCGCATCACCCCCCTTTTCTAGCTTGTCAATGCAACGTTGTCGGAAACCTAAAGAGATTCTTAGCCGAATCTCAGTATCGTCATTGCAACTACTCACCTCGTTCCCACTGTGATTGTTCATCAGCGAAGTTCGTTTCTTGCGGTCGCTCGACCTTGCTGTTTTGGAAACATTCGATTGCCTCCGTAACACGATCATCACTTTCGAGAACGTCACAGATTGCCCGGTAAATATGAAACTTTGCAAGCTTGAACTAAACAGAACCAAAATCAGCATGTTATCCTAAACGATTACATGAGGTATACCTTGTCCGTGGCACCCAATGCCTCACTTGGTGAGGAATGAACGAGTGCCGTGGTCGCCCATCCCGTCAGCACACCATCCGGAGGAAAGGCAGTGAGCGTCAATATAGCAGAGTAGGCCGAGAGTGCCGCGTCATGTTTCTTGGCTCTCAATGCCTTATCCCCGATTGTCCGAAGTTCTGATATACACCGGTCCATGAACTCTGATGGCAAGTGTTTGAATATGCTCTCCTACGAGGTGATAGAAACACACCCGTAACCCAGCCAACGATCAATTTGTTCTGCCTCAAATCGTCGGTCATCTCGTCCGCAATCTCGCGAAGAGACCGTGCGGCATCATATATGCGACCGTCAGCATACGTAATTTCACATGCATACATCTTGTCGTGCACATGGAGTGCGTGTTGGGATGCGGCAAGTTGGCTATGAAGTTCTTGGGTGGCTTTCTCGAGTACAGAGATTTGTGGTGCTATTGATACAGAAAATGGGTCAGAGAACTGTGAATGAGAATAATAAACGCACCCGAGCCAAGTTCCCGTGGAAGGTCTGTGCGTAATGACTTGATAGTCTCGGCTAATTGATTGACCACATGCTGGGAGGCGGCGAGCACGCAGTGGAATTCATTATCGAGATGGGTGATTTTACGATCTAATAAACTGAGAACGAGGCTGTAGTGAAATATAGCTAGAACGGAACGTACTTTGATGTGCATCCTGTACTCGTAGGGACCGGACTGTGTCTTCCAGATCATTCTTAATCTTCAAGCGCTGTATTTCCTGCTTAAGCACCTGTTGCAGCCAACAAACCAATAAGGACGTGATCTCGCACGAGTTTAATAGCGTTACTCACGTGGTCACCGAGGATGTCGCAAATCTTCCGGAATGTGATGTTGTTATTTCCAGCAGTCGCAATGTCAGAGCTTGGGGAAATGGCCATAGACTGGATATCATGAGAGTGGTGGGTGACGGCCCCGATTTGTTGATGCGTCGTGGTGTGCCAGAGTGAGAGCGACGATTTACCAGAGGCTATGATGATTGTGTCGTCGTATGCAAGTGCGATAATCCTTGGTTTGTTGTTACTATCAATGCGCCATTTCGCGAGCGTCTTCTTGGCGGACACGTCGAGACAGTGGATGTCGCCGTCTTCTGACAATACAAAGAGTCGGTTGTCGCTTGCCCACGCATGGGATCCGTTCGAGAGCGAGTAAACCATAATCGCAAACTCAGCATGAAGGTGGCCGTCGTGACTGTCGTAGACCCGAACGATGGAATTCCACATGGCAGCTGCGATGAATTTCCCGTCGGGAGAGAATTTGACGGCGACCACCCGGTAGTCATGTTTGAAAGGCCTAAGCAGTTGCCTGCCCGTGGGACACGACCAGACTCTGAGCGTCTCGTCATCCGATCCAGTCGCGAATTTCTTCCCGTCAGCTGAAATGTCCACTGCACGCACGTAATTGCTGTGTGCCTTGAACTCTGTCACCTTTTCGTGATCCGTTGCGTTCCACACCGCCACTTGACCACTCCCCGACCCACTCACGATCCATTTGCCATCTTGTGAGACCGCCAGACTTAAAACCCATTTTCCTGCGTCCATCGCCTTCCCTACTTCTTCGCCGTCCTCCACTCGCCATCGTCGAATCTTCCACTCATCTCCTCCGCTCACGACGTGCTTCCCATCAGCAAGAAATACGACCGAATGTATTTGTCCTGGATGAACAATCCCGGTTGTGCCAACTGAGACGGTGGAGAACCCAGAGTTTTTATCGCTCGATTCCTAGGCATCCATGAGTAACTCTCTTTCGCGGGTCACTGATAGGCTCTCACTGGTTGACCGTTGTCGGAGATCCCAGCTGGGTTATCATCCCCAAGGGTCGGCTCTGTGCTTTTGTTAGTGCTGTACATTGATGTGCCTCGCCCACCTACTCACTTTTTTTCCATGGGCGAGAAAACATGCTGGGCCAAGTTAAAGTAGGATGCAAAGGGTATCTCTCGGTGTGTCTTTATTAGCTGGCTTACACGTGTTGCGCCCATTCACTCTCACGTAGTTACCCTGTGCCCTGGCGCTTGCTTTGATCGATATCTCGCCTTATCCCCACACGTCCTATTGCTAGCGCGCCTGTTTTTTCTTGGCGAGGATATTATGATCGATGCAAGACAGCCCACCTATTAGTCAAGGATTTCAAGGTCATTTTGGTTTGGCACCACTATCTGATTCTGATCATTTCGCAGAACCATCTGTCTACCGAAGGGATATTTTTCGTTATCATACGCGTCTGCGGATCCTCTTTCTGATTGAGGGTTCTAACTATACTTCATTCTTGAACATCAAGGACCATCTCAACTGTTCAGACTCGGCACAGGCTCATCAGGAACGCGCATTCTTATTCTCCCCTTCCAATACGTTGCTACTCCTGTTTGGCGAAGATAATATGAAACTTCTGAAGAATGTAGAGCGTGAAATTAAGAAGCAACGAGTGATGCTCTGATGCATAGCTTGGTGCGGAAAAGGTAGACACGGGACGCGAAGCTATCATGTTGATCACTTTCTGGACACGTTCATAAAGCAGGCTTCGTGCTATACATAATTGAAATATCTGGTACGATTCAAAACCAACCAACCCGATAATCTTATAGATCAATGATGTATCAGCTCGAACATGTTGGACCTTTTTCGCTCTCCTCATCTGGATGGGGCTAGGTCTTGTAAGATATATGGTCGTACCCGCCGTCACAATCAATGACAACATAGTATTTCTGTTCAGTTACCAAAACTGATTCGTGTCAGTCAACTACGTCCTTTGTCTACCCTGATCCCCAGGCTGGAACTATGATATCCTTTTCCAAAAGTAGTGTACCGAGCAAGGACAGTGAGAATGTGGATTTCCTTTCGACGATTTCGGTCCAACCCTGCGAGTCGAAACTGCAACTCGCTGTGCTCACTTGCGGGGGCATTCAAGTGTGTGGAAATATAAATTCTGAAAATAATGCGCTTTAGTCGGAGTTTTGAGGGCCCCCTCATCAAGTTGCAAACGTTAGTTCATGAGTTCTTGCGCGGCGTGCGGACGACGTTACTAGCTCTGAAACCGGCAAAAAGCATGCATCAGAAGAAGCCACATGCAGTGAGAGAAGTGGTTTCTTTTTGCTTGTGATCCATGTTATCTGTGCGCTTGAGGCCTCGGTAAGACAACCGATGTCTTCCTGGGTGGGTACGATGCTCGGAAGAGTTTTGACAGTGCAATTTACTTTGGGCACTGAAGCTTGAAGGAACTGTTTGATAAGCGCTGGATACGACCATATTGTGAAGGTACCAGGAACCTTTATGTGTTGAAGCGACACCAGAGGTAGTAGCGGAAGCGGGATTGGATACAAAATAGCGGGTGGTGACTAGATTGCCTGTGGAGGAAATATCGAATGGGGATGGCCATCCAGTGCTGATAGTCTGGATGTTGCTGGAATGGTATAAGGATCGTCGGTTATCAAGCAACACGGCGAGGAAGTGGAGGAGGTCGGTCAAAGGTAGAGGGGTTAAAAGGGAATCTGTAGATTGGTGAACGATCGAGTGAGACAGAGTAGGGTAGGAAGGAACATGGGGTAAGAGGAGTGGAACCCCCTGGTGAGTTAGATAGGACAAGAGTGAGCAAGCGAGGGAAAAGGTAAGTAAAGCGAGCGAGGAGCGCGACGAGGATGCGATGGTGAAAAGACGGTTGCGAACGCACACGCACTATACTTACTACGTCGAGGGTGACAACTCAAACAGTCGAGACTCTGGCAACATATGCTCCGGTTCCGTCAAGCCCATGGCAAGGTCGTTGGACGACTCGTCATTCATCGGTTCGTCCGTGACAATGTCTTGGGGTGAGAACTACATCGCGTGCGAGTGGATGAGTTCACGATCACATTCCTCTCTTATTAAATCATAGACTGACCTCACCTGTAGGCCCTCAGAGAACGGCAGACGGAGTCGAAGGAACTTTGCCTTAGGTTGAAGCGAACAACTAATGAACGTCATGCGAGTTCGAGGTTTAGGCCGCCGGCTGCGTCACAGAATGATACCCACGCGTCTTCATCACAACTTCTACATACCTTTTTGGGACTTGACTTCATGCACTTCGCTCATCCTCAGTCACTTTTTTCGACTGCACTCACTCTGAGATAACACCAAAAGAGTGATTAAAAAATTAATACTATGGAAGGTCTCCACAACAATTTCACCAGCTATGCCCCCTGGTCTCCAATGCACATGGCTGAGTTCCATATGGCTAAGCAACCATTCTGGATCCACTGGCACATGTGAAGTTGCAGCCACAGAACGTACTATGCTCAGCGTGGCCCAGCACACAGATTGCAGCTATGATAGAAGAGATAAGGTGTGCATCAAGGTGACCATAAACTGCAATGTAATGCCTGGAGATTATCTTGATGCTATACTAGCTGGTGCACAAAGCTTTGGTGAACATATCACTTCTTTAGTTGGCATAGTAATGCAGATGGTCGACGACTCATGGTAAGCTGTAACAATTCTACCATTCAAATCAAACTTGCCACCCCATGACACACCCATCCTGTACCATGCCTGCTACCCTCATGCAGCCCTACATGCTGCCATTGCCCCATGCTGCCAACTTGAAAAGGACCCCACACAAGCACAGGGGTGCATGGATGCCTTTGTGGCCTGGCTATCACTTGTGCCCAACTAGCACAAACAGTGACTATCATCTTTTGATATCCAGCACAGACTCTTTTGCTTGATGGATCATCTCAATCTCACACTCTGATGTGTATTGATTTGGTCTCATGCTTGCCTCCAAGGGGTATCATTCTGGAGATGCAGCCATGTAGGTCATCTCAACACCTGTGCACTATGCTTGACCATCTGTTGTGGAGAGGTACTTGTGACAAGTAGGAAATGCATCCCAAGATTATGACTTGAAAAAGGGCATGGATCCCCTGTCAGACTTTCTTGCTGGTGCATATACCCTTGCTACTAGAATGCTTGCTTTCTGGCAAAAGGATGATCAAAATTGGAAGCTGCTCTCATTCATATCTCCAAGGTGCAGTTGCATGGAATCCACATACCTGATTTCACACTCAATATAGTTGCCAAACATGCCTTGGATTGAAAAAAAGCTATGGACCAGATCTGGGCAGTGAATCCTTCCTGACATGTGCAAGATACTACCAGCCATCCTGTCAGTATTGAATGTAAAACAATCTCTACAGAATATGCTAATGACATCATAACACTGGCAGCCTGTCTTTCCTTGCTACATGCTGCTATACTGCCACTCACCCAAATCAGCTTCTGCCTACCAGGCATTCACCAAAATGCCTCACCACTGCTCGTGTTCACACACCACTCTCACCTGGTCAGGTCCTATCCAAGACACTTCTATCAAATCATTATGGGTCAGAGGGGCAAGCAGGTGTACAAGGAGTGGGATATGCACTGGGGGTTTTTGCATCAGGTACCCCTGGAGACCAAGTTGTCATGGCCAAGGCCTATCACACAAAACTCATGTGGGACACAATTGTGGAGCTGTTGGGCAAGAATGGCTATATCATAATGTGCTCTTATTATTGCTGGTTTGGCAGAGTCAACAGGTGGGGGAGTTGGGACTCATGTATGGATGGAGATTCCTGCAGACAGGTTTGAAGTTGTGGGACATGATGATGGAGCTCAGGGTTGAACCTATGCTCATGCAGTGGTGCATGGTTGCATGGTGGCCCATTGGTGGGGGTATGTGCAGCACAACAATGTGTTACGAACTTGGTCGTGACCCCTTTCTCTTGTCGTTCCCCGTCTATGGGACATTCCTCTCATCCGCCGTATTGACGAGTATCTATTCCCCCTCGTATTATAGGTCACGTGACTACCCTTAGTCATCCATGGTTAGCGCCCACTATAGCGCTCACGTGATCTCCCCCTATCTATTGTTTGTATCTATTGACACTTTTATAGCCGCTCGTGGATCT
>JBBPLX010000695.1:0-16674 GCA_038090015.1 Leccinellum albellum
GGGGGGCGGGGGGTTGGGGGGGGGGGGGGGCAGTGGGGCGGTGAGGCTGTGGGGCGGGGTGGCGGTGTGAAATAGGGGAAACACAGTTACAATCGTAACAATACCTCTCGTAGTACGATGGTGTCCCTTAGCTAGTTCCACACAATTGTAGCATTCTAGTTCCATCTGCCTCTGCTTGCGAGTGAGACCCTCTCTGAGTCCTCCAGAAGCTTGACATTGCTTCCTACTCAAAACCCTCAGAACGTCTAGATGTGACTCTTCATGAGATCCTCGACGTTGCCTTGTGGCGTATACCTCATGAGCCCCGATGACGTCTTAGGAGACTCCATCGTATGGATAGAGTTGAGAAGACTACCGATTGTAGTAGAGCAGAACACTCTCGTATAACAGTCCATGCATGAGTCAGTGAGGTGGTGCTACTGGCATGCATTGTTTGCCTCTTCCCACCTTGCAACTTGTAGCATAGCCTTAGCCTACAGCTACTCAATCCTTTCTTTCTCGCATACCTTAGCTTCCACTTATCATGAATCAACCTCCTCTCAAGAATGAACCCGACTTCGAAGGAGATCTATTTGAACAGGAATGACAAGAGCTCATTGACAATAGCATCCCCCTCGACTTAGCCATCATCTTACTTTGGACCACATTCCAACCAACAAACGGAAAGAACATGAGGCCCATGACAGAGAAAGGCAAGACGCCAGGATAGCCCAGGCAGAAGAAGCAGAAGAAGCAGACCAGCTCTGCCAACAACAAGAGGAGGACGACGAACAGGCCCTCAAAGAGGAATGTAAAAAGAATAAGGCAAAATTTGCTGTCATTCCTAATGTTCTGGTACCTACGGAACCAGTTATGGTCTCCACCCACTTGTCCATGCGTAAACTAAAGAGCCACCAGTTTGTAGAGATGTGGTACTGGACAAACACTGGCCTAGATGCTGCAGATCACCTCAAAGTGAACATCCCAGATGACTCATTGCTTTCCCTCATCACCACAGATGATGGTACCCCCTCTTTCATCCCATCAGCTTCTTCTCACAACAAGCTGTCTCCCATCCCTGACGAGGAACTTATGTTTGAACAGTTTGGCCTCGCAGCCCTCCGCATGATTGCATCCATGCATGAGTGCAGCTGGGATCCAGCCCACATTAATATGTTCACCACCTTTTGGAGGAATATTAAGATGCACCCATGGCGCTCCTTATGCATCCACTGCCAACAGAGAGCTCTCCTTGCATATCAAGGCCAGTAGCACCTTAACTGCCAGTGGCATAAAACCATTGGCTCCTCCTCTGCCTTTAATCTCTTGATCATCAATGAGACTGCACTCCTCAACACCCTTAGCGACCTGAAAGAGATTGAGAATGAACAATGAGCCAAGCACTTCCAGGAGGTACGTCAAATTTACCCCCTCACCTGATTGTTTTCTAACTAGCACAATCATTCTATTATAATTTACCATCATATTACAACTGTGTCCACTGGATCACTCCAAACGCTCAAATCCCATGTCACTGCTCCACGCATACAACTTGATTTCCATATGTCACTGTTACCACATGCCTAAATACTATCACTGATACCATCACATGTGCTCTCCCCTTGTCTGACCACTCCAGATTGGTGACAAATATGCACAACTATCTACCCAAATGCACTCCTTCATGAGTGCAATGCCATCCATGTCAACCCCCTCCCATACGAGGTTGATGAGTGCCTCTAAGCAGCCCATGTTCCCTTCATGCCCCCCAGCCGACTATATTTCAAAGAGGCAATGTTCCTTTCACTCTGCCACACAGGAACTTAACATGCTCACTACCCTTATCTTATCCATCTGTGCCATCTGCCTTGGCCATCATAAGCACAACATCTATCAGTGTAATGCAGCCCACACATGGGACAATAAGCATGACACATACTGCTACTGAAAGGGACTGGGCACATTTGCCAAGAAAGACAACAAACAACTCTGCTCTGCTTGGCAGAAACCGGATGGGTGTACCATACACCATTACCCCCTCCATATCTGCTCAGGATGTGGTTCCTCCTCCCATGGAGCTCACAGATGCCCTTGTGCACAGGATCCACTTCCCAATAACTCCATACAAACCTGACATGTGGGAAGCTGCCCTGCAGGAGGGAAATCTATTAACTCGCTTTTTCCATGTCCCACTGGGTTTTCATAATGGCTTCATGATAAAATTCCCTTTAATTTTCCATGTACAAACTCCACCTAATAAAGAATCAGTCTCCCTTTATTGAGCAGAATTCAATAAAACCTTAGACAAAGAAATAGCCAAAAACAGATACCTTGGCCCTTTCACCACCACATTACTATTCACATTAATTGGCCCATTCCAATCCTCCCCAATCTTAATCATACCCAAACCAGATTGTCTAGGTAAAGTCATATTAGTACAAAACTTCTCGTATCCTACAAACCCCTCCCCTCAATTCTCCAATTGCTCCATTAATTCATCCATCAATGCAAATGACTTTCCAACCTCCTGGGGAACATTTTCTATAGTCTACTTACTAATCTCCTGCCTCCCTCTGGAATCAGAGGCAGCAACATGTGATGTAGCGAAAGCATACCACACAATTCTGCTCTACAAATTCCAGTGGCCTTCAGCCATGGTGTGCACAGGTGATGACCAATTCTACATGGACACATGTATGGCTTTTGGAGCTACCCCATTAGCCGGCATGTACAGTTCCATTGCAGATGCAGCAGCAGAGATTTTTAGGCATTAAGGCATTAGACCCCTCAATAACTGGGTAGACAATCACATCTTTGTATGTATCAAATGAAAATTTCTTTCCAATTACAATATTGCCTGCAGCCAATAGAAGGATCAGATCACCTCCACAGGAGGCATAAAACAATCAGGGAGCCACATCTGGTTCCCAGGCCTGGAATTACGAGGAGGCCAACACGAGGAATTCAATGAAAACTGCTCTAACCCCATTAAAGACCTGTCAGGCAACTCCCCGTGCTCCCCACACGATTCTCTGTTCACATACAACCTGCAGGATATTGATGACACCTCCCAATCCTTAGGTATTCCATGGGAGCACTTCAAGGACCAACCATTTGACACCTCCACTATCTACATAGGTTTCAAATGGAACTTAGAAACTCACGTGGTCTCACTTGTGCTCAAAAAAGTAGACAAATACATACATGCAATCCATGACTGGAATAGCCGAACTGCACACCTCCTAAAAGATGTTCAGTTACTTTACGGTAAGCTTCTTCATGCGACCTCAGTGATACCACGAGGCTGCACATACTTGATGGGCCTTGAATGCATGCTTAGCCTATGCACAGACCACCTGTTCATGCCTCACTGACCTATAAAAACGATTGCAAATAACCTGTCGTAGTGGACTGCACGCCTTAAACTCGGTGAAGTATAACACCCCATAAAATCACCCCCCACACTCTCAGATTACCATGCTTTCTCTGATGCTAGCTTTGGTGTGGGAATTGGAATCACCATTGGATGATGCTGGCGCACCTGGAGACTTCTTCCTGGCTGGCAAACATTGCGAGGGGCCAAAATGACATTGGATAGGCTGAAGCAGTCGGCTTCAAGCTATTCATCTGCATGCTCAGCTCCACTATTCCTCAAGGAGGGCATTTACTCATCTATGGAGACAACACAGGTGTTGTTGAAGGCTGGTGAAATGGCCGGCTCCACAACCACGAGGCCAACAATGTCTTCAAGCATATCCATGCCTTCATTGCTGAAACCACTTGCATTTATGGCATCCGAACTGAATACATCCCAAGTGTGTCAAATCCCACAGACAAACCCTCCCACAGCATCTACCCACACCAGGCTCTTCTCCTCCCGTGCATTCCCCTCCCCTCTCCCCTCATCCCATTCCTTATTGACACAGCTGATGTACCTGAAGCCCCCCCCAAATCTTGAGTCCCTCACATCCCTGTCTCTCCTAAAGACTACTCCCACAACGAATGACACCATGCAGCCTATCAACGAGCTCAGGACCAATCCAGAGTTGAGAATGACCTTATCCGAGAGGCCCTTGCACAAACTCCTTACAGGACTGAGATTTGACTCACTGCTCACAGACACTTCCTTAGTCACCACTTCATCAACCCAGCCTGCACCCCACCCATATAATCCCCGCCTTAATCCAAAACCATCACTCCTCTGCCCCCACTGCCTTGCCAAAAACTGCCTCCAGATGTGGACACCCTTGCGACCATCCTCCTGTGTACTCACTCTACCATCCCACTAATCAGACACAGAAGCACTGACCATCTCAGAAGGTCAACTCAACCACATCCTGGATGTCATCTGCACATGCTGGACAGAGAAGACTAAGGAGACCTACAGATCTGGTCTCCTAATCTTCCACATTTTCTGTAACATGAACAATGTTGCTGAAGACCACAGATGTCCTGCCTCCCCTCTCCTCATCCTATCCTTTCTTGCCAACTATGCTGGTGCTTACTCCAGATCAGCACTATCCAACTGCATAGCAGGTCTCTGTGCATGGCACATGCTCCATGGATATTCCTGGGACATCAACCCGAATGAACTCCACACCATTCTAGAAGGAGCCTCATGCTTGGCGCCCGCTTCCTCCAAATGGCCCAAACGAATCCCAGTTGAACACACACTCTTACTCCAATTCCTCACCTACTTCAACATAGACAATCCCAAGGATGCTGCTATCTTAGCATGCATCCTAACTACCTTTTACTCTGTGTCTCGACTAGGAGAGTTCACCGTCCAAGCAATCTCCAAATTCTATCCCACAGAATACATCACCCGTGTCTTCTGCACACATGCTCTTGACTGCAACAGCACCATCATCCTCTCCTTTCACCTCCCAGTCACCAAATGCTCCAGGACAGGTGAAACCACCCAATGTGCGCACATCGACCATCTCACAGACCCAGTTGGCTGAATAGATAATCACCTCTGAATCAACAATCCAGGACCCAATGACCACCTCTTTGTATGGAGGCATCCCAAAACTGGCCTCCACCCACTCACAAGGACAGAAGTTACCAAGTGCATGCAGCAAATAATCACTCAACACACACTCCCAGATATCAAAGGTCACAGCTTCCGGATTGGAGGAACCCTCCATTATCTCCTCTTAGGAACTCCATTTAACATAGTGAAGGTCATGGGTAGGTGGTCTAGAGAGTCATTCACCAAATACCTAAGGAAACATGCCCTTATCCTTGCTCCATACCTTATTGAACGGCCTAACATCATTGAGCACCTCACACAGCATGCAATGCCCCCAGTGTGCTAAGTTGCCACTAACATCACAGTAAGCACCTGCTCCTTTATGATGGAGCCGAGCTTCACCTCACGCATCACAGGTTCCTTATCTATGGAATCACAGCTCACTCGCCCCAAGGGGCTCCAGTGCCTCGGCTGGAAAGCCCTGTGGGCTTTCGCCCAGTCTTTACAGTACCATAGCCATATCCTGCCCATGTCTATATACCTACTGTATATATACAATTATTTTCTCTGACCACCAGAGTGCTCAAAATTCACGAAGAGTCTTCTAGGCAAGCAGTGCTAGCATTACTTTTCTAGAATGTAGTCCATGCATGAGTCAGCGAGGTGGTGCTACTGGTGCACATCATTTGCCTCTTTCCACCTCGTGACTCATAGTGTAGCCTTAGCCTACAGCTACTCAATCCTTTCTTTCTCACACCCACCCTTAGGGTCTGTTGTGGGTATGGGTATGGGTATGATCTTCGGATACCCATACTCATACCCACATCTATATGGTGGGTATTGTGGCTGTGTTTGGTAAGCTTTAAAAATATTTTAATTTTAAATATCACTCTAATAGTGATGAATGCATCTGTAATCAACTCTGATATACATAGTTGAAAGACCCATGGGTACAATTTTTCCAACCCACACAAATACCCACACCCACAGTGTGGGTATGGGTATTTTGGTGGGTATGGATGTGGGTATGAGCTCAGATACCCATGGGTATACCCATGACAGACCCTCTCTTCCTTTTAGCCACTTCTATTTCCAGACGAACTCCACAAAATTCCTCCTCCTCTGTCTGTTGCACATCACGGTACCTTGGTCCCACGATGCCACCTGCTTGGGTGTCCCACCCATCCTCGCAGCTTGCTTGCCCCAAGGGGCTCCAGTGCCTCAAGCCAGAGAGCCCTGCGGGCTTTTGCCTGGTCCTTACAGTATCATAGCCACATCCTGCCCATGTCTATATACCTACTGTATATATACAATTATTTTCTCTGACCACCAGAGCACTCGAAATTCACGGACACAGATGCTATTGGTATATTCAATGTAGAAATTAGAATCCTAGCAATTGAAGAGAAATATTAGTTACTCTACGTAGACTTGTACATTAAAGCCAAGGACCTGTTGAACTTTGCAGCTGTCATTGAGATTTCTGGCCTACTAGCATATATTATGATTTGGTTTGCTTCTTGTGATGCACTGGCAAATGGCATGCAAGACTCAAGCACCTCCAAGTCTGTAAACCGCAGGCTTGGATCAATACAGACTTGGAACTTGTTAGCAAACATGAAAAATTATGAATCAACTTATCCACCTGATATGAACTAGAATGAATGTCTTTATTAAATCATATCTATGTTTAAGTTCTGAATTGAATGTCTGAAATATCTTTAGATAAAATCCAGACCATCAGTCAGCAACAAGTTACTCAGATACTCAGACAGATATTATTTCAGACCATTAGTTGCATAGTTAGGTATTGTAATACACATGGTTTACAGTAATACTGGTACTGTCAGAACACCAGTGACCATACTAAAATCCTACAATTTCCTTTTTTTTCTCTTTTCTTTTTTCAAACATTCTTAAACTTGATATCATTTTGTAAACTACATAAGTACAGGATATAAATGAAAAATGTACTATGTTGTGTCATCCTCCATGTCATCCTTGTCACAGACATCATGCCCTTGTCCTCATTGTTCTCAGGCTGTCGTGACATGCCCGTCAATGTTGGTGTCAAGGTGTCATGGACATCTTGCCATGTCACCCTTGTTGTCAGATGTAGTACCATCATCCTGTTGAAAGTATGGGCTAGTAGTGCACTTATAGTAAATAGTTTACATGCCTGTATTATATAACAGTGCTCAGCCACATCTGAGTTTGAATAGGAGTTTCACTTCTTTCTTCCACTAACCACAATGTTCGACCAAACCAGCACCATTACTCTCTAAAGTAAGTACTCGAGTATGTAACTTCCATATCTCAAACAGATTATGAGCCCTGAGCACCATTGCTGGCATGAACACCACAACAACGCTTGAGGAATGCCTGGAACGATCCAGAACAAGTGGATATCAGCCATTCCACTTTGATGCGGAAACGCTTGAGTGTTGAAAGCTGAAGAACCATGCCTAGGCAATCCACTATACCAAGCATGACACCAATAATGGCAAAACTCCACACCTTTCATAGAAGGGGAGACTATGTCACCCGGAAACGATGGGACACTGGACGTTTAGAGATGTGGTCACCTACCGCTCCTTATTTGTCACTGAAAAAGTTCATTACTGACATCTATTCCCAGATCCAACATGTCGTCCTCCCTTTTCAAAGACATCCAAAAGCTTTCCTGTGGCAACTATTGCCACTGGGCCCGTGAGATGACCACCTTTCTCTGCTCCCAAGGCCTTTGGGCTAAAGTCAATCGCCCCCACTCCAAAGCAGCAGGTAACGAAATCACCAAGGCAGAGATTGCCAGCCAACTCAGATGGGATGAAGACAACAACCAGGCCATGGGGTACATCACTCTATGTCTTGAAACTCACATCTCAGAGGTGTTCAACAATAAGGAGAATGCTAAGGAACTCTGGGATGCTCTCAAGGACACCTACAACACCCCCTCTATCGCATCTGCCTACACAGAATTTAAACAACTCCTCACCCTCTATATCCCAGAGAATAATCACCTGGCCGGAGCCTTCGCCAAGCTCCAATCCCATTTCACCACACTCAAGGAGTGCAACCATGAGATCCCACAGAAGATCCAGGTCATGATTGGCCTGACAAAACTGCCCAAATACACGGACTTTGCTACACAAGTCCTCAACAGTAAGCCAGATCCAACCAACCCTGCGGATGCCATCATAATCTCCCTTGATGTGCTAGAACAGATGACTATGGCGGCCTGGCAACAACACATCTCCAGACATAAGCCCAACCATGATCATGCCAATAAGATCTCTACAGTGAAGCAGAAAGGTGAAGAAGACCCATCCTTCAATGACCAAAAGGAGGATGAAAGGAGGATGAGTGGCGCAAGAAATGCCAAGATAAACACTTTGAAGAGGGTGAAAAGAAAAGAGGCAGCAAACGTGAACATGCCAAGGCCAGAGCTGCTACTGCTACCAAGGACACCTCAGAGAGTGAGGACGAAGACTCAGAGGACACAGTGGCCTCCGCAAAGGGCACCAAGGCGAAAGCCTCCTTTGTGTTTGCTAATGCCTCACAGGCTCCCCATCCACTACCTTCTTGCCCTCGTCCTTGTCCATTCTGTCCCCTCCCTCATCCTCCTACATCATTGATCCTACTTCCTCCGTTTTCTCTGAACCCGTCTGTGATGTCCAGAAGACCTCACATACGCCTGGTGCGACCTATTATGGGCCTGCAGCGTTCCCCCAAACCTCTGCCACCATCTCTCTCTCCAAGAAGATGGAGGTCCCTCTCACCGCACAAACAGCGTGCATTCTCAACCCCATCGCCAATCGACGTATGGATTGGTCTGATGGCATCCCATCCTCCTCCCACCTCTCCCTCATTGACAGTCTCAAAGACGTCGAAAGAGAAGCTCTTGCCAACACCACGGCACTTATGGAGATGGATGGCAAGGATTCTGTCTCCCTCAGTGAGACCAAAGTTCACAATGAGTACATCTCATGTTTCTTTGATGAGGCCATGGATGACAATGTGTGGTACCCCCCTTCCTTCCTATGTCCCAACTATGCTAACGCTGCTGTGCAGGTTTCCTCACCACAGAAACGTAGTATACATCATGCCCACTCTTTTGTAGTAGATAGCAACAAATCTATTACATTATCCCAGACGATGTGTGATGACTATAAGGGAAAAGGGAAAGCAAACGCGAACCAACTGCCACCCAACATGTGGTTATTAGATTCTGGAGCATTGTCACACTTTATGCATGACATAAACAACTTCTCCAAGTACCATGAATATGAGACACCAACTCATTCACAAACGGCAAATGGAAAGGCACCAATTCTTGGCATTGGCTGTTTTAATTGAATTCAAAGGCAAGACTGTCTGCCTCTCGCCAGTCATTTACATGCCAACATGTCAAGTAAAACCCATATCCATGGGGATGTTACTACAAGAAGACAACTGTCTTACCCTAAAAACGTTGAATGGACTTATTGAGTTCTTTGACCACTGTTTCTGGAAAGTCATATTATCTTTCCACACACATGGCGACACCATGTATTGGCTCCATGCCCCCATACTTAAAGCCCGGAACAACAATGTAACCATAAGTTCCATCGATTATGACACAATGCACCAGAGATTAGGGCACCCCTTCCGAGATGTTCTCAAAGCTGCCCGCAAACATACTAAGGATTTCCCCAAGATTAATATACCCTCTCAGGCTCCTATATGCCTAGGATGCGAACTTGGTAAACAACCAAACCGCCCATTCCCTCACAATGAAACATGTGCCTCTAAGCCATTTGAGTTAATCCATGCTGATCTCAAGTCATATGAGGTTGAATCACACCATCGGTACAGATATGCTGTCATATTCCTGGATGATTACATATCCATGGCTTGGATAAATCCCATCCAGTCTAAGGACCAAACTATAAAAGTAGTTAAACACTTCTTCTCCTACATCTGGAATCAGTATGATGCCCAGATCAAAGGTTGGATGTCCAACGCTGGTGGTGAATTTACCTCCAAAGCTTTCATTGATTACATGAAGGACAATGGAACCTACATCTATCAGTCTGCCCCATATGCTCACCAGCAAAATGGGAGAGTGGAAAGACTCATCTGGACTTTGTCTGATAAAGCACAAGCAATGAGGTTACATGCTTGTTTACCTCCGAACACCTGGGAGTTCGCTTTAGAGCATGCTGCTCATATTTACAACCAAACCCCGATGGTCTGTATTAGATGGAGAACCCCCTATGAGTTACTCAAGGGGGAGAAACCTTCCATTTCTTATCTCCAAGTCTTTGGCTGTGGTGCATATGTGCACATCCTGGCTGAGACTCACAGCGGTAAGCTCCAACCCAAATCAGAGCTCATGATCTACCTTGGAACTGCTTCTGGCAGTGATAAGAATTTGATATTCTTGCATCTTACTAGCGCAATATTTACTGCTGCCTATGCAGTATTCAATGAAACTCTGTTTTCCTGGTGCCCTAAATCTGCACCTCACAGACTGGTTGGACACCCTCTGACTGATATGGTCCCTCATGACCATGACAATCCGCCTAGTCCTCCTGGTGTTGCCACAGTTCCAGTTTCACACAGGTTTTGAACCAAAACCAGCAATGGGTTTCACTGCCACCAAGCCAAACCCGACTCTCTGCTGCAAGCCCGCCAACTCGCCAACTCGGACCCTGCTCATGTCTCACGTCTCTGGTTGGTCTGTTTAACTTTGTTCCTTTCCATTCAGATGCAGTGTGACTCATTCTCTGACTCCTGTGGTCCAGAACACTTTCAATGCGCACCTCGCATGCATCACAACTTTTGGCCCTGAATCAATCAATTCCTTTGCAATCCAGTTCTCGCACTAATGTATGACACTGTAGGCTACCGACGATCGGTTCGCAGATCTCGTTTCTGCAAAATTTCCCTATTAACTTCCGAGACCTCTGTATCATAGAAGTCTTTTATATGCTCAAGGTCTCACACTTTCGCTGATCCAGTCCACTAAGTGGCATACCACACCTGTCAACATTTCAACATGCCTATTGTTCTTATCGTATGATTGGCTCCGCGAGTTATTAATAATCAGCAGAATCCTGTATGGGTTGTGGCTTGTTAGATTCCATTGTTGTAACACTTAGACATCCCCCTTGTTCATACACCTCCCCTCAAAACTCTGCACATTCAAATACTCGGCACATACGTACTCTAATCAAGGCCAAAGATGATGCCCTCGCTTATCAGCACCCAACAAGGTTGGCTGGCCCACTCCCCTCTGAACGACTGGACCCTCACCCCTCCTTTAAGTGACCCGAAAGAAGTTGTATCCCCCTCCAATCAAGCTGTTGTCTCCAAACAAGGTCAATAATCAACGCAAAGGTGTAAAGAAGGACGAACAGTGCATTAGGGATGAGAAAACACTAGGGGATACTGATGACGAGCATGAGAGGATCAAAATAGGTTGAACTGCCCACCTCGGCTATTCCTCAGTCATCTAACTCAACTTTTACTCAAGACCGCACACTCTCACTTATCGCGAAATTACCACTAGATACAGTACAGGTCCGTCAAACTACCCATGGTCCTTTCGTGTATCGGCTACCAGTTATTTATCTTAACAGGAGATCGAGCAGTTTACGCTTTACAATTTTCAAGACCTATTAGAAGCACTCGGGAAACAGTTCCCCCGAACACATGTCAAGTAAATACAATTGAGAAACGAACAGGTCGTCGACTGACCTTTGACATAGGTTGATCTACCTCGATGACGACAAACAACTCCTGATCATGAACCCTTCTTACGCCCACGAAGCACTCTTACTGGTCCTCAACCGCAACATCATAAGATTTACTGATCGTCTGGGTCACGACCAAATCTTATTCAACCTCAACAGTTGCCTGAATTCGCCGATCTACTATACCAAGGCAGATGGGTCGGCAAGGCATGCAATTCCAGACTACCAGCTTGTGCTGGAAAACAACACCATTGGCATTGGAGGCACATCATTGACCCCCAAGTGGATCAGCCAAGTCAGCTTCACTGTCCCCCCCGATCCTACCCGTACACAGCTCAAAGAGATCGTGGCTTCCTGTTCTACCTATGATCTCGTGTTTATGATCACAATCGAGGAATCCCCCAAGTGGAAATCCCCAAACGGCAGCAACATTTCTGTAGAGAAACTATGCTCGCAACCCCTGCTCGAAAAAGGCAATTTCATCCCCAACATCCCCACGAACGACTTTGGGCGTGTCGTGGTAGAGGGTTTCACCTGGATATCAATCTCAAAGGTTACCTTTGAGGCGTACCTCCATCGCCCCGATGGCCGTCTACTCGCCAACACCACCATTCAAGATGAGTATTCAGCGTTCGGGGTATGTAATCTCTTTGCATTGTATTATTCACCACAGACTGATGAGCTCACAGATACTTTACCCTACCATCAACATGCAAGATGTTGATCGTATGCTCCTCAATGCATCCGAACACCTCAAGGCCTCACTTGTTGCTGAGATGGAGGCAAGCCAGGGTGCTGGTGCTCACCATGTCGAACAAGTACATTAGTCGACTGCGGGCCTGACCATGCTGTGGGATCCTGTTCTGCTATCCTTCCGCATGGCTGTGCATGCGGCGGCATACCAACGCTATCGTGAGTGGCACACGACATGCAAGCGCAAATGTTCCGCCAAAAACTTGTCTGGTCAGAAGAAGCCAAGAGGCGGGGGTCGTGAGGGTCGTGGGACCGGCCCTTCGCGTTCAGAGATGTCACAGTCGCTTTCGCTTGCTCATTGAAGGGGAAGATGTTTAGGTATTTTTCCCAGTTCGATTCCCAACAACTGTTGCTTTGTACATAATTCCAAGACTGCATGTATTTTGTTCATGTCGGTAACCTCACCTTGCTGAGTCATTTACGTAATCGCACCACACTGTATTCAGTTCACATGCCGGACACCTAAATTGCCTTGCACTCTGTCCAAACATGTGTTTGCCAAGTCATACCTCATTGCCTCACCTTCATGTAGTCGTTCCGGGATCATCCTGGAGGCGGTAGAAAAAGTGGGTGGCACCAGTTTGCATTGCTCCGAGGTTTCACTCACTCACATTCCTATGGTATGAAAGTCCAAAGCGCAGGCTGGCATGGCAATTGCCTCTGATCCCGCTCCTCCGTCCTCGGCACCTCGACAAGGAGGTCAAGTCAAACGGGGCTCAGAGAAAGCATCAAGAGCACACCACGTGCCCATGCGTGGTTGTTCTACACACATGGATGATGAGGGCAAGGAAATTGACATTGATGCAGAACTATCCACGGAGGGTCTTGAGACCGACGACAACAGCAACGATGACAATCTCAGAGTTCGGTCAGATCTTCACGGAAATGCACAACCTCTTCGAGCGACTGGGGTATATGATCCTCTCCTCAATCCCTCCCAGACTCAATCCACCAAGTCTGCAAGTATGGCTGACATGCAATACTTTTTCGAACAGACAGCGGGGGGTAAAATTTGTACATCTTGCAGGTATGATTCTGTTTTTGTGCCATTCAAGGTTCAAACCGAAATAACTCTTTTGAAGGGCAATCCATGATGCCAACCCAATCAAATGGGAGAAAATGTATTCTATACGGCGTACATACATCTACGCAGCAAAGTCTGGGAACTCAACACTTCGTGGCCACGTGGATCGTTGGCACATCAACGAATACCTGGAGCTAGTCGAAGCACGCAACTGGCTGATATGGGTCGATAGCGTCAGGAAGGCTCAGTCACTTGGCTACATGCTGGCCGAACTGAGACACACAGTGGCTGAAGGTGGTTCCCTTGAAGGTCTTTGTGCACGGACATCAGCAACTGGTCAGCAGGAGAGAAGGAACCCTGGTGATGAGGCTCCTTTGCCTCCCTACTCAAAGGACGAGTTCTTTAACCACCTCATTAACTTCATCGTGGCCAATGACCAGGTGTGTCGCTCGTCCCACGTAAATTGTGATTCGTTGCTTACCTTGTGCAGTCTATCCAAGTTATTGAGCATAAGGAATTTCAGCAGCTTTTGCTGTTCCTCCGAGAAAATCTCTGTGACTCCGATATTCCGTGTCGGACGAGCCTCCGCAACAAGATCGTGGAAAAATGGAAGCATTATCTATTCTCCCTCCGCAAGGAGTTGGCAGTAAGTAAAGTTTTTATGCTTCGCCCCATATGCTAATCTACATTCCTAGGAGGCGCTCAGACGAATTTCTTTTACAGCTGATACTTGGTCAGTGGGCAACAGGGCGGGTTTCCTTGCCCTTACCGCTCACTGGATCGCTGACGACCCTCAAAACCACTTGGAGATGCGGTCCGCACTAATTGGCTTTACGAGGATCAAAGGAAAACACAACGGAAACATGTTGGCCCACACAATACTAGCTCTCCTCGACCGCATTGGTGCGACATGCAAGGTATGTACATTGCCAGTGTGTCATTGTATTCTAACCGAGCTTACGAGTCACTAGGTCGGTCACTTCTCGATGGACAACGCCAGTAACCATGACACGTGCATGCGACATCTGGAGACGTTGTTATGTGCCTGTGACATTTGACTTCCACGCACGCGACCGTCAGATACATTGCTTCCCGCATATAATTCACATATGTGTGAAGCACGTCATAGATAGTTTCATGGGTTCCTTGCCAGAGGAGATCGCGCAAGCGTGGGCTGGTGCGTTTCCGAATTCTGCCGATCACGAATGTTATGCTGCTGCAGTCAAGCACAACCCAATCAAAATGGCTCGCCTCATTGTCATTTCTGTCCGGTCATCTGGACTTCGTTGTGATGAGTTCCTGGACACCATCAAACTGGGCAATTCAAAGAATTGGTTCCAGCCTCCTGGGAGTCCTGTCAAGAAGGTTTCTGAATCTGAGTTGAAGCGAGATGCTGACATGAGGTGGGATTCAACCTATACTATGATGGACCGTCTCATTGAAATGCGCCCGGTGAGCGAATGCGAGCATTCTATGGACTGTAGCTAACCAGTTGTTAGGCCATTGATTATTTTCTTGCTTTACCCAACCATCACGACCTCGAGAAACTGAAGCTATCAGACTCGGAATGGCAAGTCCTCGAGGATTTCCACACAGTTCTCGAAGTAAGTTCTGCGTATCCTACCCGAAAGTGAACTTATGAACTTATGAACTGTTCCCAGATTCCACACGTAGTCCAGCATCGGGTCTCAAGCAAGCGACTGCCCTGCCTTGGACTGTCCGTCCCTTACTTTGAACTATTTATGACCAGATGGGAAGAACTCTGGCACAATCAGCCTCGCCTCAAACCGTGGTTGGACATCGGGCTCAATTGGGCCACCAAATATTATTGTTGCATGGATGACACCACCGCTCACGTTGTTGCAATGTGTACATTTTGTCTTTGTCGTTATTGCACAAGTTAATGGGTTGTCACAGTCATTGAATCCTCTATTCGGATGAGCTGGGTCGAAAAATACTGGGATGAGCATTACATCACGACGGCAAGAGACACCATTCTCGATCTGGTATGTTCCAACACCCGTGCACCTACATATGCTAATTTTCCAAATCAGATGCGCCAATACCATGCTCGACTACCCCAGGCGCCATCTGCTGCAGAAAAGCAGCCGCTGCTTGAAGACTTCGACGCAATTGCTGTACGCCTATGTATCAAGGACATGACAGGGCGAAACACCCCCCCTGAAGTAATTCATACAGTGGAAGATGAGTATCGCTCGTACAGCAAAGGTGCATTGATGAAACAAGGGGACGACCCCTTGAGGTTCTGGGATGTAAGTAACTTTGTTGTGGGTCCTCAATGACTGACTGTCGAATATGCATCAGTGAATTTACATGATTCTAAATTGAGCTATATGGTGACTTAAATATGCTTTTCTTTCTTATGAGACTGAGCAGTTGTACAGTAGCAGCTAAAGACAAAATAGTCAAAAAGATACAATAGTTGGCTATTGGTTGCTCAACTATGACAGCTTTTTGTGCTATTGAGTCTTTTCCTTACTGTTGTTTCATAGTGGTCACATATCACAAACCAATTAATTAGCATATGATACAGGTACAAAACATGTATTATGTAAAAGATTGGTTCGAGTCGTGAGCATTGTCATCATCGCGCTAGCGGGCACTGGTCATTGTCGTCGAGGTGGGGAGAGACGGGTGAGGGGGAGTGTGTGTGTGACAGGAAAGCACCGTACATCCCCCTCATCCTTATGTCGCCCCCATCACCTCGTCTCGTCATCGTGGTCTTCCTTGCCTCATGTCGTCTCGCCGTTGTCGCGTCACCAGTCGGCATCATGCCATCGTCTTGTCGTGTGTTGTCAGGTTGGCATCGAGGGAGGAGGGGATGCGGATGGACCCGTCTCATCGCCATTGCCATGTCGGAGGAGGGAGGGATCACTGTCGTTGGTGTAGCGTCGTGGCACATTGTTGTCGTCAAAGGAGAAAGAGGCGTTGCAGATGGGGCCGCTCAGATGACAAGCCTTGGGAACACGCACCTTGTTTGCTGTTCGTCCATGTCAGCTGATCCACTGGTCCTCAATAGGACGTGATACCGATGTCCATGGAACACAGAGTTCGTCGTCGGATGGTTTATATGGAACACTGCACTCGGTACCATACGTCAGCTTGGCAACTCGTGATGAGACGAAGTGGTAGGACATTGCACCATCTGCCACAGCTTTGTTCCTGATATCTAGGTGAGCTCGTGG
>JBBPLX010000696.1:0-16665 GCA_038090015.1 Leccinellum albellum
TCCAGTAGGTATTACATTTCACTCGCTATATTTCCTTTCCCACCTTTCCTCCAGATCCAGTCTCGTATCACTTCGACTAGAGGTAAGCTAGTATCTACTACACATTCCTTACCTGTATAGCTTGACCCGTCCCTACAGCCGTATGCAGTCCCGTATTACTTCAGTTGGAGCCCTATACTTTGTCTCTCTGTACATTGAAACCCTGCTGCTCCGAGGACTTTGATGGATTTCTCCGTTGGTCTATTCATTTACTTTAGGTATCGTTATTGTTGATATGGCCCAGGCACCGTTCGGAGGGCGAGAGTATGTTATCCTCCCTGCATCTATGAGGCAAATTCGTAGCTTACCCGTCGCAAAATCTACGCCACCGTTTTTGTTTTTGTCGTATAGGCAATCTTGACGTATCCACGTGAAGGACTTGATGAAGGAAAGAACGTCGATTGATATCGCTGACGAAACGACTAGACGGATGCTCTAGGTAATGTTTATCAAAAGAAATGCAAGCTTCATGCCGGCGTCGTCTCACTGTATAGTGAAACCACTGCATGAAGCACCTACGGAATTATCAGAGACTGTCAATTTTTGCAGTCGCCCAATGCTGCAAATTTTAATACATATGGCGTTGCGCGTAAACCCTAGAGGTCAGGACGCCGGGATGTTATTTAATAACGATGTTCACAAGCAAAGAAAATATACTGTTCTCGACGTTGGAAGGCACTGCCTCGTACTTGGTGATCTGCGGCCAGCATCGAAGGAGAGCCTGACCGGTTGCTCGGGTTTTCCACGAGGACACGCTCTTGTCACCTGCATGCATGGACGTGGATAACTGCGATGTATTGTAGTTTTGGTCCTCACGCGCTGCTAGGGTTGAACACTAATGATCTTGACATCGAACGAAGCTTAAACTAAGCGACAGTATGTCATTCTCATAAGCATTGGTAGGAACGAACTTAGCACCCTCGATAGTTGGGTCGTACTCGTCGACAAAGTGGCTCTGGATGAGTGGATGGTCAAGGCAGACTTTCCGACACCTGACGAAAATGAAAAGATGCTCGAGGACGAGTGGGAAAAGGTACCACCACCACAGACGACGAGTTTGTATTCTTTCAAGAACTGTGCCTGGAAACGACGCCAGTATTTCATGGCAGCAGGCAAGGAGTTATCGGATGGGAACGGGCGGATGATCCGACGGGTTCAATTTCGTAGGCTCGGAAGAGGTCGGGCTCCACAGATATAGCGAAGACCGATTAGAGAGGATATGAGTTATAAATAATATCTACGGTGGGGAGGATCACATCGGGTCCACCGGCATTTGGCTGGAAGCACTCAGTTCACAAACCGGTCTGTGAGCGGAGTTTAAATAGCGACTTACCGTGAGAATGTTTCACGTCGTGAAGGCGGTCACGGCGAGCCAGTGAATATTTGAAGTTTCGCTCCAGGCAGGATGATCGAATCAATGACATGGACACCTCACTTATGATTATGGACCTCACTTATTTTCTGGCAGTAGCCTCCACTGAAATTAGCCTGGTCCGTCGGCATATCAACGATTTGCAGGACACCCCCGTCGGATCAGCAGAAAACATTTATAATTTCGTCTGGGTCACCTGGGCCTTGCACACCAGGTTTCTCTCGTCGACCATCTACCTCGGGTTATCACACCAGTCTGATTCAATGGTGAACATAACATCGCTATCCTTACAAGCGCTCCTTGTGGACTGTCTGCCTGTGGCCCGTCATTGGCGTTTCGCTGATATCGCTTACGTACTTGCTGCCTTCTTAGTCGGTATCAAAATCATTCGTGCCGGCCGAAGCCGAATCAAGACAACGGCTCTCCGTGGACCGCCCAATCCTTCTTTCCTATGGGGCCTTCATAAGTTGCTCTTCACATCTAGTGACTCTGGGGCAGAGCTCGAGAAATGGACAAAAGAGTACGGTGGAGTGTATGAAGTCTCATTGGGACTAGGCGGTAAAAGAATCATGCTCTGCGACCCCAAGGCAATAGCACACTTCTATGGCGGGGAACCTTGGACGTATATATTAGCGCCTACCGGAAAGATTGCAACGGAGAATTTGGTAAGCAGATATCTGAGCCGGTACAAGATGCGCTAATATGTGTACAGGTGGGCAAAGGAATATTATCTGCAGTGGGAGAGAGTCATCGCAGGTCATTACTTGTGCTGCCTCTGCCAGCAATATTCGCGTTAACATGCTTCTGGCAGGCAGCGAAAGATTTTGACACCTGCTTTTAGTAACGCAGCGATTCGTAATTTAACAACGGTTTTCTATGACTCGGTTTACAAGGTCTGTGTCTGATCTTGAAATTGTTGAAAGTCTATAGGGACTGATTAGCTCAGGCCAAAGGCGCCTGGGACTCCTTGATCGAGTCAAACGGGGGCGGAGATGCTATGATTGAGGTCCAAACTTGGTATGTAGCAATCATTTGTGGTAAACCAGCTTGACGTCATACGGGAACTAGGATGAATCGAATTTCGTACGTGGATACCCTCGGCCTGATGGGCCTGTGAAACTAACCAGATTGATCGCTAGTCTTGACACGATCGGGATAGCTGGGTTTTCCCATGATTTTGGCTCGCTGGATGGTAAACCAACCACAGTGACGGAAGTCTTTGATGCTATCGGAAAGCATACAGGCTAATCATTGCTCATGTTTATTATTTTGTTCGCTCAGACATTTCCGTGGATACTGCACCTCCCGACCCCGCACTCGAAGCTCACCAAACGGCTGAATGATACGATGGGCGAGATTTCGACTGCGCTGCTTGTGAAAAGGAGGCAAGAAAAGGAGGCTGGTACCTTGGGAGAAAGGGAAGAAAGATCTATTCTTGGCCTTCTAAGTATATCCGTCGTCCTTATCTCCCTGGTAACTTGACTGAGATTCTTTAGTCAAGGCTGAAAGCCAAGGCAATCAACTCCGTTTGACACCTGAGGAGGTGACGTCGCAGGTATTGTTTGAAATGTCAACTCGATTGATATCTCGATAACAGCTCTCACTTAGGCCAAAGTTCTGCTTCTCGCTGGTTATGAAACTACATCCAGTAAGCCTGTTCACTCACCGAATTAGTTAAGATACATCGCTTACCATGACTGCCTCCCTAGTCAGCTTAACGGTATTAAAAACTAGGTGGATAACAGGGCTTATCACTAACGGATGAGGTCTTTTATTGTCTAGTGGGCACTAATCGAACTGGCCAAAAACCTGGATATTCAAACCAGATTACGAACGGAGCTTCTTGAATTTGGAGCCGACCCGACCTATGATCAACTTTCTACCGATCTCCCATACCTCGATGCTGTGGTACATGAGACGCTCCGTGTGCATCCTCCTCTCACTGATTTTACTCGCATGGTAAGTGCAAACGACCCATCTTCGAACACCATCTGATCCATTGGCAAACAGGCTGCGGTAGATGATGTGATTCCTCTGAGCAAACCTATACTAACTCGATCCGGCAAACTTGTTGACCACGTCTCGGTTGCCAAAGGGACCCACCTATCAGTTTCGGTATCGTCCATCAATCGATCAACGGCGCTCTGGGGCCCCGATGCCAAAGAGTTCAATCCTGATCGGTGGATCAAAGGCGACGGCATTCCAGCCGGAGCAAGAGAGGTCCAAGGACACCGACACTTGTTGACATTCATTGATGGCCCGAGGACTTGTCTCGGAAAGGGATTCGCCATAGCAGAATTCAAGGTATGCTTACTCTCCATTTCGGCATCTATCTTTGTCTCTGCTTGCTCCTTGCCTCTAAGCGATGCTTTATCTTTTCGTAGACGGTACTTTCAGTTCTCGTGAAGCACTTTATGTTCGAACTTCGGGATGGGCCAGAAACGGAGATAGAAATTGCAAGGGGGATTCTACCGAGGCCAAAAGTGGCCGGTGAGGAGGGTATTACTGTCCCCTTAAGGGTCAGGCGTTTTGAGTAAGGTTTGGGAGGGGTACATATATTGAGGTTACTGCTAAATGTCGATAAGTTATAATCTCTCACAGATTCAAGAGTATAGAACTGGGGTATGCATGCTATTGTCTACCATTCCTTCATCATCCTGTTATTACATATACTGACGACCTGGGCCGATAGAGCATCGAGCATACCGAATCTTGATCATATCATTGGCCCGTGCGGGCTACAGCCAGACAGCGATTGAGACTCCGTACTTGCAATGTCGCGTGTGCCCCGACTGTCCAATTCCTGGATGCCCTTGGATACGCACCTTCGATCAGACCTGACCAGGGCAGTGAATCTGGCATCTGACCCCCGCTGAACTATAATTATGTTGTTTTGTTGTCGTTACAGTCGCCCTAACTCCTTTATTCTGAATTCGTGTCCGGACGGCAAGAGGAACATGATAAATCGTTGAAACTTGTCATCATGTGGCGCAGGTCAAGTTGCCGCCCACAACGCTCAGGGCTGGAGCTGAATTACGATGAGGTACGTGATTTTTTTATTTATTTTCGTGTTGATATGGGAAGCCACGCTCGCTGGCATCCTTTGTTCATCGTGAGGGCCAGGTACCTCACTCACTCATGTCTGGTCCTCCATGCCCCTTCATAACTTCATCCATAGAGGTGCATACTTAGTATGCGCGGTCATCCCGACGCATCCTTGTATTATTTAAGCGTGGCTACCAACTTTGAGGAGTGAGATTAGAGAACCGAGTTTCCGCAAGTTCAATCTCCACGCTAGCAGCAGATCTTGTTCTGGGTCAGCAGAAGTGGACGCCCCAAGCAAGTGTGTTCGACCATGGCCGAAGGTTGCCATCAGTGAGTGCATACTCATTAGAAAGCGAGCCACGTGGTTCATCTAATCCTGCGCGAAGCCTGTGAAATGGGTCAGTGTTTCGTCGTCTTTCCTACGACTCTGTGGTCCATCTTTTCCTGTAGAAAAGGTGGACTTTGGGGACTTTTGTTTGTGGAGGGAGACCGAGGCGGTGGTACACGTGCCGGACGTCGTCCTAGTGGCCCAAAGGTATCGCGGGATGTAGTAGGTCTTCCGACGGCGTCAATTAGCTCAACTCATTTTAGGCACAACAGACGGACGATACGTTTCAACGCTCGATTAGGAGAACCTGTCTGGCGGTACTCGCATCAGCGAGATTCAGGGTATCTATCATATATATATTGCTGTATTGCCACTACTATCGTCAGGGAGGGGACGCATTGACCATACCAGATCACGGGAGCGTGGACAATAATTATAGAATACTACTAAGAAACTAGTAATCCGTCCGTTGTTATTCCCCCCTGAAAGCTTACTACTCAATGCTATCCATGCACAAAGGAACGTCTCTTATGCAAGGGAGGGCTTAGAACACCCCCTCCTTGGATGGGTCGATGAAATTCAAGGTCGGTTTGTTTTTCCTGCGTACACGCTTGCAGTATACACTTTCCTAGCTGTATTCCAACGGGCGAGCAGCTTCCGTCCCTTTGTCTGGTTCAGGCCTGGTTTAGTGGAAGGCATTGACGTCGATTGACGGCGGCGGTATATTGCGATAATTGCTCGGAGGACTGTCGTTACGGCACGAAGTCTTCAAAATTACTTTGCTCAAGTTGCACATTGCACAACTCTGCTGAAATCAAGTAAACAATATTCGGGTATCGGAACATTGGTAAACTTCTGTTTTTTAATTTGCGATCGGTGAGCGTACGAATTGTGTGAACGTGGTGGGTGTATCGTTATCACCGAGAATCTAGACACGCTCGATCTTGTGGCAGGTTGAACGGATTTGAGTATCGTTGACAGTCGGACGAAAAGGATGTCATACTAACATTCAAAGGCACACCTTGTCCCTTGACTCGTCTGATCCAATGATTTGTTTTTCTGTCACCATGCTGGTACCTGACAAATAAAAAAGCTGTAAATATGTCTCAGAGCCCTTGTCCGACACCTGCATTTCTGCATTCCCCTGATACGGCCCTACCATGCATAGTTCCGCCCGATAGTTCCGCAAGAATAAATTACTGTTTCCGTCTGCCATGATACAGTGAACACGGCGAAACTTTTCTGGACCTACATATGATTCGAATACATCGAGATAATATATGAGTCTGCAGTTTTGCGCCTGTAGTTCACGAAACCGTTCTGGGTAGGGTCAGCTGGCGAAATAGACAAACTAAATTGTTACTTGATGAATGGATCGCGGCCGCCGATAGACAATTTGAAGCGACTTTGAATTTAATTTCAGGTTGCTCTAGAATTTTGTCGACGGCTTCGAGCTCCGCTCTGACAGTCTTGACAGTGACACAAGCCATAGTAGTATCTCCCCCCTAAGAGCCTGCGGTCGTCGGTCCTCACAATTCATTTATGTAAGTGAACTTTGATAGTACATTACTCAGTAACTGATGGGCCGTGTACAGTACGTAATGGCGGTGCTAGCAATCAGACTGGCGGTGTCATCCTCGCCTCTTCACCCCCATTCCAGATCGCCTGGCCCTGCGCCTCGTGCTGAATCGTCCATATACCATTCCTCATGCGAAAAAAATAGCGCCACACGGTGTAGTACATAACCCCGACTTCGATCAACCTGCAGGATGATCACTCTCACTCTTTCGTTTGTGTGCTATGTCCTCCGGATCCGACGTGGCTAGCGTTGTACAACTTGAAATCCTTGAGAAGGCTGTTTGTATACCCGGTATGTTCTCTCACAACCCCGATAAGAGAATAACAGCCCAATAAGTCTACTACTAGTGGTTATAATTACCGTTGTCGCGTACGATTATAGTCAGTATGCTCTTCACCATGCGATCTCGTCGTCACACTTACGTTTCTTGGACTCTAGTCCTTACATTTTCAGATGAGGTATATCAACTCACTTGATTTCTCTCGTTCGATGGCTAATGAGTTACAATCGTTGAGATAACCAATGTCTGGGTAAGGATGAGACGGTTATCATCCACCCCAATTACGTTCCTGACTATGCAATAGCAAAAACCCTGGACATGGGTCTCAACATTGTTCGTTATCGTACGTCGAGCACCTCCTGAGACTTCTTTCGCATGCTCACCACCCTCGTTACGTAGATCCGTTATATCGGTCTTCTTTGGACTATGTACGTCACTGACTGTCGCTTCTAATATTCGAATACCTCCTAATTTTGAGTCTACTCTCAAGCGCTCTTGCAATCGGTATGTTTGAGGGTATTACTGAGTGATAATTGCGCTGACCAACTGACACTTGTAGTCGGTGGTATTCTGTTACCTGGTCCTGTTACCGTCAGTTTTTTTGATATACACAATTAATCACCAATGACCGTGTTCGATAGGTGTTGGTACCCAATTTTCACATTATATTCGAGTTAACGGTCAATCAGATGTAAGTTACCATCTGCAGTTATCAATTCCAGTATGAAACATGAATACTATTTCGCAGGCACAGTGTTGTTTGTGATCGGCGATTGGGGATACATGGTGTTTCTTGCTGCTGCCGATCGTGAGTGGCCATAACAGTTCACTAACTTATTGTTCCCTTTTGTGAATTGCGTCATAGTGGTGATGATCCTGCGCGTTTATGCACTGTGGGGCCAGAATAAAGTGGTCCTCGCTATCCTTATGTTCATTTGGACATCGCAAGTCGTCATCTCGGCACTTTGGGAAATCCTATATTACAGGCCTGGTGGACCACTTTCAGGTACGTTTGGAAACCCTAATTCAGTATTGATCAGCGCGTTGACCTTTAAAAAAAACTACTAGTGTCCGTCTCTCAAGTCCTTAATTACAAGTTTTGCAGTTACACATCTACTGTAGCGGGGGCCCCCTCGGACGCATGGAGAACAGCTCCCCGATTTTGTCTCGGGGCTGCTCTGTTGATTCTCGCTGTCGTTCCAACATTGAGATATTCAATTGAGATGTACAAGGTAACAAAGACTTGGCAGAGCAACCGCCCCATAAAATTACTGGTCAGGGAAGGAGCGGTTTATTTCATCGTGTACGTCTTAGTTGTTTCATGTCTCATCTCCGTCTTTCTCGCCCATCATGCCCTTTTCATCTTTCGCTCAAAATACGCCAAAGCTAATCTTCCAAACTCTTTTTCTGAAACAGGAACCTGCTGTACAATATTGTTAATTCAATCACAACATCAAACTTTGACTTCCTGATCTTCTTCGACTCTTTTAGTTATGCGGTTACCTGTGCTATCATGCCACGGTTTATCATCAGCATTCGGGAACTCTATGATAAAGACAATCAGAACCGACTTCAAGGGATCGATACCGGGTTCGGCTTGCATTCGCAATCTGTTGCCTTCCAGGCTGCGAGCATTTCTGCGGACACCGATGCAGATTCGGCGGGCGACATGGAAGCAGGAGAGGATACGGGAGACAATAGGGCAATACCGCTCAATGTGGTCCGAGCCTATATGGTGAAATCAGAAGTGTAGTAGTATTTTTTTGAATCTCGGACCCCCGGACCTGATCACCCTCTATTCAAAATTCTTCGTTCGCGGATGTGATATATTATAGATATGGGTAAATGGAGTTATTCAAGTAAATGTTTGTGTTACAGAAGAACGTGAGTGTGCTGATGGCACAAATTACTTTGATCCTGCGATAGCGTGAGTGCGTTCCAGCGGATGCGACTGCATTGAAAGGGCTCTGAGCTTATTCAAACTGACTCCGAACTAACGACTCTCGTATTCAAGTTGTGCATTGGCCGTATGGTCTGGCGGTCTGTCTGGTTCCCAAAGTAAGAGTATGGATCGAACAGGCTGCTCCGAGGACTGATATGGGGTCTGCGGGTCTTTACACCGCCCGCACCGAGTGTCCTCGCGAGCACTCTCGCCACTTGTGTCATCCGCTTTCTCCCGTACTGTATCGTCCTCATCTCCTGCAGTCACCCATACCCAACATGCTCGCGAGCAAAGGCGCGTTAGCGGAGGCGTTTTCTGCTAGTGTGCTCCTGATCATGCATGCACTTTCGCCGCGAAGGCGTGTGAGGGCGCAGTGGAGGGGGGCGAAGGCGGGCCGTTGCGAACAGGAAAAATCATGACGGAAGTGGGCAGTGCATTTCGAGCAAGATGGACAGAAATGATTCGGAGGACGGGTGCGACGCGCGAGTACTACAAAGAATGAGGAAGAGGGCGGCAAAAGATGAGGGCGACGACGCACGGCGACCGTCTCGGCGGAACGAATCGTCGCACGCCGTCTTCAACGCAGTGAAGCACTACTAGCAGGCGATGACGGAGAGAACGAAAGCAGGAGAGCACAGCCGCATCGCACAATTGCCACACTTACATAAGCGGTACTACCGTGACGAATCCAAGTCTACGATGGACATGGATCGGGATAACAGAATGTCTTCTTCAACTGAATCACAAAGTGTTCAAGAAATCAACACAACGAACGACTTAGAATCTTCCCCATTCGATGTTGACAAATGCGAACAGGTCTTCATAACTCGTAGGCAGTAATGCATACTACCATCCTGGTAGGTCTGTTGACATCCCTCGGTGCAGACATCCGTGTCATGGATGGAGTGTATGGGCTCTGCCATCGGCAGGCAAGCCTCTATATTACTATGGAAATCAATAACGAGCTCACGCAGACATCGACCCGGCCTGTGTCGGCTGGTGAGGACGTTGTGGAATGGGATGATGAGATCTGCCTGTCCGTCAATCATTTTCTTTCTTCCCACTGCTTCTGTTGAAGAAGTTATAAGACCATCTGAGCGGTCATCTACAATTTACTTCAAGGTTTATGGAACTGTTGAGCTGGGATCAAAGAGCGGAAATGGAGAATTGCTTGGGGAACTCAAGACTACTATCAGAGATATGGTCGATCGGAAGGAACAGCCGTATGGTGCGCAGCCACTTGACTGTCGTACCCACTCTCCGACATCTTTGCGCAGCAATCAAGTTTCTGAATGAGACGCAGGAGACCACGACATCATCTTTCATGCTCAGAATCATCATCGAACGGCGCATCCTTAAACCTGACGTGCACGTGAGTACTAGTCCGTTCGCATCACTTTGATTTTGCTAATCCTATGATGATAGCTACTGGACACATGTGCAGCACGGCTAGAACAACTCAGTGATGAGGGACATCGTGCTCTACTACGTTACCATCAGCTCCAGAACCAGACGGATGTCGACGAAGCTATTGCCTGCTTTGAGCGTGCCCAATATTTGTGTCCTATAGACCACCCCAACCGCTCCGCTATCCTTTCTAACTTGGCAGATGCAAAGTTCGCCCGCTATGAAAACAATGATCAGAACCTCGATCTGGACGGGTCTATTACATTGTACCGGGATGCACTCCAGCTTCGTAGTAGCAGTCACCCGGATCGCGGCCAGACGTTGTTCGATCTTGGAGTTGCTCTCCTGACCCGTTTCCAGAGCCGAGGTGATGAGGCGGACAGAGCGGAAGCAAAGGAGTTACTATCAACTGTCGTGAGGCGGTTGCCAGTGGACAGTGATGCATACAGCGAGGCTTGTCTGGCACTGCAGATGACCGAGATGTCTGTGGCAAGAGCATCAAGTAGACCACAGACAGACGCTGAAGATGTGTCGATAAGGGATGCACGGGCCAGGCTACAGGACTTGTCGGATTCGGATCCTCGCAAACCTGAAGTGCTCGCAGATCTTGGGAGGTTACTGTACAATCGGTTCGAAGATAACGGCGACCTTCTGGATATCAACGAGGCAGTTTCAGTGTTGGAGAGCGCCATCCAACTCACTCCTGGTGATCATCCCCTCAAGATAGGATGGTTGAACAACCTCGGAAGCTCGTTGTTTGCGCGATTCCATCGTATCGATGATTTAGCAGACATCGACAGGTCCATTTTGATTTCCGAGGAAGCAGTTGGTCTCACTTCTGATAGCCATCCCAACAAGCCAGCCACATTAAGCAACCTCGCAACCTCATTAAGCAGTCGCTTTGAACGCCTTGGAAACCTCGCAGACCTCAACAAATCTATCTCGTTGATGGAGGAGGCAGCCCATCGCACCCCAGACGGTCACCCGACAAAGCCAGCTATGTTGAATAACCTAGGGAACTCAATATCTCTCCGCTTTCAGCACCTTGGCGAGCTTGTGGACATTGACAACTCCATTTCGATGAAACAGAAGGCGGTTGATCTGACTCTCGGGTCATCCTCTCAGGCAAACTGTGTTGGGCAGCCTCGGAGACTCTTTATCGCGTCGTTTTGACCGCCTCGGTGAACTCGCGGACCTCAATAAGTCCATTTTGATGATTGAGGAAGCAGTCCGTCTGACTTCCAATGGCCATCCGGACAAGCCAGGCCGGTTGAACGATCTTGGGTTCTCCTTATTTCGTCGCTTTGAGCGTCTCGGTGACATCGCCGATATCAACAAGTCTATTTCAATATTTGAAGAAACTATCCGGCTCGTCCCCGATGGTCATCCAAGCAAGCCACGCCAGCTTAACAATCTCGGGACTTCATTATCCCGTCGCTTCGAGCGCCTCGGAAATCTTGTAGATCTCCACAAATCTATTTCGATGGCCGAGAAGGCAGTCCACCTCACGCCCAAAGATCATCCTGACAGACCAAGACGGCTTAGCAACCTCGGGTTCTCATTATATAATCGCTTTGAGCGGCTTGGCGACATCACAGACATCAACAAATCTATTCCAATCTTCGAGGAGGCAGTCTCCCTCACTCCCGATGGTAACCCAGACAAGCCAGGTCTATTTAACAACCTCGGGTCATCGTTACTGAGTCGCTTTGAGCGCCTTGAGGACATGGCGGACGTGGACAAGTCAATATCAGTGCTTGAGGAGGCCATCCGCATTACTCCCGCTGGCCATCCTGACAAGTCAGATGGGTTTAGCAATTTAGGGTCCTCATCACTACGTCGCTTTGAACGCCTCGGGGATCTCGAGGACATTAACAAGGCCATTTCCGTGTTTGAGGAGGCACTCCATCTCACTCCTGATGGTCACCCCAACAAGCCAACTTTGTTGAGCAATCTCGGTACCTCGTTGTTGCGCCGCTTTGGGCGCCTCGGTAACCTTGAGGACATTGACAAGTCTGTTCGGGTGCTTGATGAAGCTGTTCGTCTTGTTCCCGTTGGTCATCACAACAAGCGGCTTAAGTTGGCCAGTCTTGGAAACTCATTGTTGAGCCGCTTTGAGCATCTCGGTGACCTCATGGATATCAACTGGTCCGTTTTGGTGTTCAAGGATGTAGTCAGTATCACTCCTGACAACCATCCTGAGAAACCAGGTGACTTGGGCAACCTCGGGAACTCACTTCTTCGTCGCTTCGAGCGCCTTGGGGACCTGGCAGACATAAATAGTTCTATTTCGGTTCTCGAACAAGCAGTAGCCCTCACTCCTAATGATCACCCCTCTAAGCCAGCTCGTTTTAGTAACCTTGGATGTTCGTTGTCTCGTCGTTTTCAGCGCCTTGGTGATCTTTCAGATATCAACAAGTCCATCTCAATGCTTGAGGAGGCAATCAAACTCACTCCGGATGGCCATCCTGACAAGGCAGATTGGTACACCAACCTTGGATCCTCATTCTCGGCTCACTTTCGGCGCTCTGGTGACCTCACGGCCATCGATAAGTCCATTTCGATGTTTGAGTTGGCACTCCGCCTCACCCCGGATGGTCACCCAGACAAGCCAAGCCTGTGTTTGAGCCTTGGAAGTACATTTATGGCATATTATCAGCACTCTCGAGATCCCTCTCACCTCTCCGCCGCGACATTGCATCTTTCGGTCGGCAGTCGTGCGTCTATAGGGTCTACCGCTATCCGCTTTCGTACAACTCAGCTTTGGATTTCCTCTGCGCAGCTCCAAGGGAATACTCAAACACTCCTTGATGCATATACCACCGCCATTGCCCTCCTTCCTCAGTTAGCTTGGCTCGGACTCCCGCTCACAGAGCGCCACCGTGTT
Source organism: Leccinellum albellum (assembly GCA_038090015.1). Classification (NCBI taxonomy): domain Eukaryota; kingdom Fungi; phylum Basidiomycota; class Agaricomycetes; order Boletales; family Boletaceae; genus Leccinellum; species Leccinellum albellum. Next base: position 12,880 of record JBBPLX010000696.1, read on the forward strand.
CTCGTTGACGCGGCTGATGTAGCTCGAGACGCAGCTGCTGCCGCACTCGAAGCTGGTCAACCAGAAATGGCTGTCGAGTGGCTCGAACAAGGACGATCGATCGTCTGGAACCAGCTACTGCAGCTCCGCGATCCAGTAGATGAACTTCGAGTTAAGCACCCCGGCCTCGCACATCAGTTCCAGCAGGTCTCCCAACAACTGGAACACACAAGTTCGCGTCATCATCCCACATTCCACCAGCTGAAAAACTCCGTTCAGATCGAGGCTCGGTCGATGGAGGACGAAGTCCAGAGACACCATGATCTTGCTCTCCGGAGAGAACGGCTTCTGAGTGAAATACGATCTTTACCTGGTTTTGATAGGTTCCTACTCCCGAAGACTGTTGAGCAACTTGCAGTGTGGGCGAGCTCTGGACCGGTGGTGTACCTCAATGCGAGCAAACATCGATGTGATGCATTGATTATCAAGCCGGAGTCGGCTGACGTCATTCCTGTCTCCCTCCCTGGCGTCAGCTATCGAAAAGTAGAAGAGGTGCTCTGTGTACTGCTCCAGCGCAACTATCCAAGGGCTTCACGGGACGATATTCAACCATTTGCTGACTCTCCAGCCGAAGTTTTCCCATTGCAGTATTTTCTTGATATGTTATCGATGGAGGATAGTAATGTCCAAGGTCGTGACAGAGAGGGTGGATTATGGGAAGTCGAGGAACATTCGCCTGAAGGCAGATTCCGCCGAGTTCTGGCATTTCTCTGGAGGAAAGTTGTAAACCCTGTTCTGGTGGCCCTGGTCTTTTCGGTATGCACTTTATCTAAGTGCGGTCCATGGTCAGTGCCCTGTGTTGACGTTTTTGTACTCTCAGGTTCCGCCATCTGATAATGAAAAAATGAAACGTATCATTTGGTGCCCAACCGGACCCTTCGCTTTTCTGCCCATACATGCTGCCGGTCTCTACGATACATCACAGGCGGGTACGAAGCTATCCGACTTTGCTATATCTTCCTATATACCGATTCTCGGTGCTCTCGTTCCACCCGGTGGAAAGGACAGAAAAGAACCTTCGTCCAATATCCACATAGTTACTGTTCCTCAGCCGCCGAATGATGGCCAGTTTAAGCTCTCGGGGGTAAAGGAAGAGATTGATTACATCCAAACACTCTCTGCAAAGTCCCCACTCGTTAGCCTTCAGCACTCTCTCGGTACCGTCGAGGACGTCATGGCGAAGATGATGAATGCAGACTGGGTCCATTTCGCATGCCATGGTGTCCAAGATCCTAAGAACCCGCTTGACAGCGGCCTTTGCCTTGCGGACCATCGTCGTTTGAAACTCTCGGACATCATCCAGTTGTCTCGCCCCCAAGGTGGACTCGCATTTCTATCCGCCTGTCAGACGGCACAGGGGGACGAGAAGCTGTCAGAGGAATCTGTCCATCTGGCTGCTGGGATGCTTCTGGCTGGCTATGGAAGCGTGATTGCGACGATGTGGTCGATAATGGACCGTGACGCGCCGAGAGTGACCAAGGACGTGTACGAGCATCTCTTTCGGGATGATGGCAAGGTTCCCGACAGCGCCGATGCTGCGGAGGCGTTGCACCTGGCTATCCGGGGTCTGCGCAACTCTGGCGCAACTTTTGCCTCCTGGGTTCCTTTTATTCATATCGGTCGGTAGATAGTCACTCGTCCGAGGAGAGGAATAGCTTAAGTGTGGAGCATTTTGCTGCCCCGTCGCCTCATGTATTATCGGAATGCTACTAAAGGTGTATAGGCTGACAATAATCTTCCTGACTTCCGAGACTTCTAGTATACGATGGCTCAGTTAGTACATAAATGATGAGTACGGTGCTACTGATTTCAAACAAACGTGGGAACCACGTTACGTCACTGTCAGTGCTCACGACTCAGCACTGCCATCCACAGAGGGCAGTACTAGTTGAGGTGAGCAAAAGAATTTCAGGAGGCTGGATGAATTCCACAAGGCTGACAATATTTCAACGAAAAACCTATCGTAGAAATATTCCTGACTCGTTGACGGTTCGACGTGCGGCATCACCGCGAGCGCAAGTGGCACCAGTGCGGGGAGGCTCATATGTAATGTGTAACTTCAACTGCAAAGCCTATTCAAGGGTGAGCTTATACTAAACGTCAACTCGAGGCGATGTGACGGATGGAATTGACTTCTCCATCGATGAGATCGATTTCGGTAAGATCGGAGGCAGTGAAAAGCTATTCGATCAAGTTCCAGTGATCCGCCGCCAGTCCAAGTCAGACTTGATGCATGATGAGTTGATTGATGATCGATGATCCACTGTGAACAGCAATTGACGGTATTGATTTTATGTAATAGTCGTAATGAGAATTATTGTACATACAACCACTTGTCATATAAGATGAGACCCCCCACGGTGGGAAGACCAAGTTTTGACAAATATCCCGAATATAAGATACCCCTGAATTACATCCAATGTAATGCTAGCTTTCGATATCCCTGACCGCACTGAGCTGAATCACCTCTGCATTTTCCACGTCTATACCCACCGCGTCCGAATCTCCCTCACTGGTACTAGCGTCCTGATCTGCGAATGCGATTATAGATCTTGGAATGCCTGAGATGGCAACTGTTCGTGATAACCCAAATCCGCTATCAATCCCTCGCCATTGGTTCCGATGGTCACGGTCATAGAATCGCCGTATACCGATGATGAACCGGGGCATGATGGAGCAAGCCAGCGAATAACAAACAAAATTGAGGTAGTACATCGCATCCGTGAGGATTCGAGACTTGGGATTGAGAACCCCGAGAATGTTGAAAAGTAAATTCCTTGTTCAAGAGTGAGTATCTGAGTTTTTGTGCAGTTTCGAGAGTGGCGGGGATGAAGAAGGGCCGGGGGAGAGAGCAGAAACGTACACAATAAAGTAAACTGTGCCTTCCCTTACCAACAACCTCACAGTGGACTGCTTGGTTTTCCACTGTTTCGTCGCTCTGTACATTTCAACTGACTGAGTTACCGGCGGAATGACAGCAAGAGTCAGCAGCGCGGTCCCGAGAACAAATCGGGGGATTGCTCTGTATATCACCCGATAAGGGAACATGACATCCTGGTAGGTACAATATGCGCCAAATCCGGGCACTTGTTTCACTTTCACTGAACAGAAAGGGTAAGTAGGAGGTCCATATACTCAGAATTCGACTACAAAACATACCTGATAGCGTCCTACCGGGAAACTCATAGACTCCGTCGAAAGCAAGAGTGACAAGCAGTTGTGAAACATAAATGAATAAAAGGATGCAAAGGACTGTCTTGGATTGATTCCACATGGCATAAACACGCCAAATCATGACCACTTGTGACATAAATTAGCACGCAGGCATACATGAAGTTATCCGGTAGGCAACTCACGATCAGCGGCGGCGATGAAGAGGGCGTATGACCAAAAATGTACTACAGTTATTGCAGTACCTTTGAAATGACATCAGTATCCTATCTAGGTACCGAGTGAGACCAAACGATAAACTCACATCTGTTCGACTGTTAATGCAGCAATGACACTGAAAAAAAGGATATCTTACACCTATTGCATCGCAATATTAGCAATGATTTGATTGTTTTGTCAAGCGGGAAACTGACATTGATAGGACCAGGTAAAAGATGACTATGATCTAAAAGTGAACTATGGTTAGTCTAAAACCCTCGGTGGCTAGTACAAGTCTACATACTAAGTGCAGATGTGCTTGAGAGCGGATTTGAAGTTAGCGATGAATTCGAACCGTGACTTGCCTGGAAGAAATAA
>JBBPLX010000697.1:0-16652 GCA_038090015.1 Leccinellum albellum
AATGTTCTATAAAGAAACATCTAGAACGTTCTTATAACAGATCATGTGACATGGTCTATGAAGACACATGACATGGTCTAGAAGCGGTGGCTATGAAACAGAGTCCGAAAGTCACCGTTTCAACACTTACTGGCCTACGACACTCCATGACATTCTTTTGTATGAGTTTGGAACTTGAAGCTTGGATGTGACGACCTGGCAATCATCTTCATGTGAATTGTGCCACTGATAATTGAATCAAAACCCTGCCGGGTGGAGTGGGTTAGCTCCACTCTGGTGTTGGTGGGTTGTTGTTCATAAGTGAAAGAGGCGCTGATGGAACCAAGGGTTTTTCGAATTCTGAAGTACTACGAAGATATTCATTATTAATGTTAATATTACAGCTGTTTGCGAAAACCTTGTCAAAACAAGATTTTTTTCTGAGTCGTGACTTACGTCAGACAAAAAAGGAAATGAATTGATGCGTCAGACTCAACATGGGGCCCTATTGGTGTTTCAGCACGGACCCTCAAGCAATGTGTTCTCCACCTCTGGGAATCTGGCTGGACACTCGATGATATCTGCCATGCACTCAATTTCCCATCACACAGTGCTTATTGATGGCGTTGCATCCTTGACGAACATGGGACAGTTACTTGACCACCTAACCCTCTCACTGCCAATGGACACACTTGTAAAATCACATGTGTGCCATTTTCACCACAATATTTGAGCTCTATGAAGCTGAATCAGACCTCTATCTTGATAAGCTCTGTGTATGGCTTGCTGCAGAGCGTGACACAGTCATCAGTCCTTCATCCCTCTCCTGCATGCTTTGGTCAGTTGGTCTCACTTGAAAATCACCCAGAAACTGGCTGTGGAACATGATGGCTGTGTAAGAGCCAAGTTCCAGGCATACCTGTATATGCTTACTGCTTTGATGGAGAACTTCACTCAGACTCTCTAGGTCAGATTGACTTTTCATAGCAGCATTCTCTTCATACAGGACAATGTGTTCTCTGCCTGAACCTACACCAGTAGAATCACTGCCTGGACTTGGAAATGGACTCGGGCTTCAGTTTTCTTCATTGTAGAACTTCGCTTTGCTCCAGTCCCATTCATCCAGGTCAGGTGTACCTTCAGGTTCAGGGGACCCAGACTCAGACTTGGGAGTCAGAAGTGCTTGGAGGGTTTGGCCAGGAGTTGGAATGTGAACTGAAGGAGATGGAGGAGGAATAGTGGGTCGGTAACAAGAAGAATTGCCACCCAGAATTCTGGTTTTCCCCAGAATCATTGCCTGTGGTGTTGTGCATTGAGTTACGAGTATGAGTACTACAAGATACCTACTGGGCCCGAGTCCGAACACATCAATTTACTTCATTTACTTTTTTGTCTGACGCGAATCGCGACTCAGAAAAGAAAAGTTTTGTTTTTGCAAACAGCTGTAATAGGCTTCTAGGTGGGGAGCGTGAATGAGTAAGCGAGGTGACACAGCTACTACATAGTAGCATCCTTCCTTCTGCCACCTCGCTTCCGCTCGTAGCTACGGCCTCTCAACCTACTCTGCCTCCACTGGCGACGAACAAGTTCGGGTATGCCAGTGTACATATTGGCATAGCTCAAGCGCTAGTAGCGGACGACGTCGAGCTGAGATATTTCCAATAGGAAATGATATGTATCAATCCACCGCATGCATCAGGTCCGCATGCACGACACATTCCATGCTCGGTGACCAGTGCATCAAAATAGTATCCTAACCTCATGTTGATGAACTCATTTCCACCATCCACATATTTACAGATTGAATGGTCACATTCCTGATTGTGACTGAGAAGTGTACCCACCGTGACTTCACAATCAAGTTGGAACCCTCAAACCTAAGCTCCGCAGCCCGGCGAGGCTACCTCGTTCGTTCTATACTTTCTTGTCACATGGACCCTTCCAAGACGCAGTTGAGACTCCGGCCATAGCTTGATTCCGGGTTAAATAGTAAACCCTGACTCAGCGGTTCGGGTACTATTTGCCCAGCAGGTTCCCAGTCGTTCACCCGCCCTTGCGCTTATCTCATGCAGCCTCCACATACTTGTGACGATGTGTCTCTGTCTTCACGTATCCCCCAATATTCGGCTGAGGGATCACCGAACTCCACTGTAGACACTCCTCCAGAGTATAAGGGGAACGACATCATACTCGATGGGATCGATGTGTCATCTTCCAAGGACTTTGACGCTGGAAAGAGGTTACTGCTGGAAGAAATGAAGAAACTTTGTGGTGTCTCGCGATCCGTTGAGGTGGGTTTCAAGAGTCGCCTCCCTGCCATCAACTTCGGAAAGATGCTCATCCTCTTGTTTTTGGAAGCCCGACTTCAACTGCCATCCTCTGCTGAGCAAGCGGAGTTGAGGGAACGGTGGTCGAGATATCATGACGTAACTCCCTCTCCTTGCGCCTCGTCGTCGCCGCAGTTAACAGTGATTTGCAGCAATATTTGGAACTCCTTTGGAAATCGCGCCGCATTGCTGGGAGCGCACGGAGTGTCGCCACAGGCAAGGGGGACCGTCCATGAGTGCGAGGGTTTGCTTACGCTCTTCATTAGATTTTGTCGGAAATTTCCTAAACAAGATCAGGGATAACAAGTACTCGGTCGAGGAGAGGATGAATGAAATTGCAGAATATGGTAGAGTAAGATCTCTGCACCTCATATTTGTATCTTGCGCTTACAGCCGCTCCCTCAGTTCCTAGAAAAGAAAATAAACGACACAGAGAAACTGTTACAGGATTTCGGAGAGCTTTGCAAAGGAGTAGCGTCGTTCAGTTGCGATGTTAACATATTTGCCCGCCGCAGCATAACCATGGCGATAGATGTATTACTCGACAAGATAACGAAGACAGATCAAGAACTGAAAAAGTTGGTTGATGTCCCGCACCCTAACTAAATCTACGTTACTAACCAAATACCGCACTCAGTGAGAAGACGCTAGTGAGCACTAAGCGTCACACGTCGTGAAATTATTGAGACAACCTTTCAGGCGATTAACGGTACATCAAAAGGCCTGGGTCTCCAATTCGGTGCAGGGGGCCTGATCGCCACGGGAGCTCTATGCCCTTCGTTATGGCTTCAATCCGTGGTATGGGTCAAGTCCCTCATATTATTGAGACAATCGATGTAATGTTTATTCTCAATTGACAGATTCTCGCCGGCCAGGACGCTACAATGGTGCGAGGACATTGGAAGCAGTATAAGAGTGAGTGCAACCGCCTCTTCCGATGGCTGCACTAAGCCCATTATTTGCTCGCAGAGCGATCAGAGGAACGTAATAAGCTGCATTTGGAATTGAAGAGATACCAAGACGAGGAACCGATAAGCGGGGTCCATGCAATCTTTGCTTCCCTTCAATGCGAAATGGGCCTCATATATGAGAAGTTATCTGACCTCGTGCAGGTCTGGAGATCTGTGGGTAGACTGGCTTTGAAATTCGGTCCCTTTTTAATCAAAGATTACTTAGATCAGCTCTGACCTCAATGCAATCGAAACGAGTCTAGAATCATTTACCGGACAAAACGTTGTGAGTACACTGCTCATTATATTCAAGAGTATGTGCTAATCGCCATTGCCTTTAGCGTTCTCTCAGGTGGATGTGGATAGTTTCCCATGCCTATCATACCCTGGCGGAAGCCTTGAGGATATATGAGACTGATTTCCACCAGGAAGACGGTGTAAAGTCCCGCGACAGTAGGGCGTTGATGAAAACTGACCATTAATAAGATATCATTGAATACTATTTATGGTTATGTTGTCGGCGAAGCCTTCCTTGTGTACTAGTAAGTAGCCTGCATCCGCAATGCATGTACTGCTCTATTTTCGTGTAGTCAGTACATACATGCTTTAGTCGCGAGCTCCCAGGTGCGTGATCGGCATGCAACATCACGAACAAAATAATATATTGTGCCTCAGACGGTGCACGCAATCTGGAGATGAAGCACGTTAGAGGCTCCTACTAACAATCAGACTTTGGGCGTTCATCACATCAACTGTATGAATCCGTGGAAAAAGGATCACAGCGCACAAACTCATGTAAAATATTCCTCACTTGTACTGCGGGAGATCGTCGTTCGCTTTGCCTCGTTACATTTTATGTCTTGGGATAGGGTACGTATGCAAGAGACCTAGAAAAGATCGGATAGCACAAAACCACGTGGTCATTCTGCAAAGGTAGTCCGGACATTGGATCGTCTAATTTCCAACGGGACGGAACCGTTGTACAACCCGTTATACGACGCCAGATGCAGCAGGACGAACAGCATCCTCGTCTCGGCCTATCTCACGACATCAGCGCTCCATCCACGCAACGACGAGCACTACCACGCACCCTCGAGGAACTTTTGCAAAAACGTGCGTTGCGGCCGCTCGTCCAGCTTGAGGAGCATGCCCATTATGTGATCTGTCTGCTTCCAGGTGTTGAGTGTCTCCTGGAGGTCCTGGCGGCCCTTGTGTATGAGCACCTCGATTGCGCGAGGATCGGTAACGTGTCGGTTGGCTTCGAATTTCTGGCGGATGCAGTGCCGGACGTAGGCAGGTGTGACAGGTATTGCGTACGATGCGACGATCTCGGGGGCCTACGGCGTCGCATGCAAACGTATCAGGATTTCCCGGCGGTGGTAGCGGTCAGCCGCATAGAAGGGCTCCTACGAGGAAATGACTCACGGCTCGAATCCAGCCTCTGTAGAGGTCTATTACACGTTTGCGAGCCTCTTCAGGGCTGCTCGAGAAGCGCGAGACCTGCGCGAGGCGGGACGGTATCGTCGTCATAATATTCTATCTTCAAAATGGTTGTCGGAAGGACCGTTCGGACTATGCTGCTGATGTAAGCACACGTTGATTTCCAAATTTGGGGATGACTCGGAGTCTAGTCTTATCTACTTCCGCACAACGTCCTTTCATCACAACGTCTCATTATCAAACCATGGTCAGAGGAACAGGTGTGTTGTTTCTCCCACATTCTATTTAATGGGTGTTCAAAGCGCGCTTTCACTTTCAGGAAAGTTCAAAACGAAGCGCGGTGGCGGTAGGAAGTTCAGGTAAGCGCCGCGTGATATGATCGAGAGGCGGATCGGATGGTGCTGACACCGTGGGTGGCACGTTACAGTGAGGACATGCATCTTGATCATGAAAACCTATCTGCACCGAGATCGTACGTATACTTTCGCCACTTGGCAGCATCCGGTCTTTGTTATCGTCTTTGCGTACTAGGTCCGGTCGTAGGAATGCCGACAGCGACGATGACGACGAAGATGACGATGACGATGTGTTAGAAGAAGAGGACGAAGAGGATGAGGATGAAGATGAAGATGAAGAGGGAGGGGCTGGTCCGAGTGTCCCAGCCCAGCCTGAACTGACGCGTGCTGAACGACGTGAGCTCAAGAAGAAACAGGCCGCCCAGAAACAAGCCCAGAAACAAGGGCTCGACGAAGATGGGGAGGACGCGGATCTCATCAATCCAAATCATGTCGAGCAGAAGCTCAACATCTCGGACCTCGGCTCTCGAGAACTGACTCGCAAGGAAAGGTAAGCCTAACACGATATTGTCCGGTTGGATATCATAACCCACTGTAATCATGCATCTTTAGGGAGGAAAAGGAAAAGAAAGAGGCCAAGGATCGTTATTGGAAGGTAAGGGAGGATGCACTCGGCGACAGAATCATGCATCACATTCGTCTATCTAGCTTCATGTTGCTGGCCAGACAGACCAAGCAAAGGCGGATCTCGCTCGGCTGAAGAAGATTAAGGAAGATCGTGAAATTGCACAAGCCAGACGCCTGGCCGAGGCAGAAGGTTTGTGTCGCCAGCATCTCATGACCCTGCGTATAACATTAACAGACACTCATACAGCCAAAGCCGCAGAGATGAAGAAGAAAGCAGCAGCCAACAACGGTAAACGTATCTAGTCATACACAGTGTTACCACGAACGATGTATTACCGCCACGCTGCTCAAGTCCTGCGTTGTAACTGTGACTCGGATATCTTGGACTTGCACTTGCCATATTACATCTGGAATTTGTTGTCATTTCTTTTTGCGTGACGCCCGAGCAGCGCTTATCAGATGGTCTGCCATGATTGCCACGTTGAGTTATTGACTCTCTCGCGCCAACCTGCATCATTTTTCCAGAGACGAGCAGTATCAGCTCCTTCCACTGATGCATTCAAGGGTCGTCTGACAATGTAACTGTCTTGCTGTCTGAAAGTGGGATCTTGTGCTCTTCAGTCAACAAAATCCGTCGACTATATACTGCAGTGCAACAGTAAATATCAGCCCGAGGGATTAAAGCACGATATAAATTAAAAGGATGCGAAGGCAGTGCCAAGGAAACGAGACGAGTATCAGCGATTGTGGTGAGTAGCAAGTCAGAAGATTGAAAGCAGACCGGAAAATGACAGATATAACGATACAATATCATAATTGAGCGCACCTAGTATGAATTCCAGAGGGTGGGCCTTCAGCGGAAGCGAAAGTGGTCTTCGTCATCGTCAGACCAAAGATGACTCGGAGAGTAGTGGGCTTAGATCGCTTAGACGATGGTGCACTCGATTCCCTGCATATCCCCCTACGGGACACAGCACAGTAATCCAAGCTGTCGGTTAAGTATCAGCAACGCGAGCGCACGACTCGGACTCAATCAGACGAGTTACTTCACCCGTGAGTGCTTCCTCCGAATTTCTGTACTTGGAGAATATATATTCCATTCGACCCGGTTACCCGAGTTGTATCGACGGTGGTGACGATCTTTGGCGTCAGACGACGCGTAGACGAGGTCGTTTCGGTCAATATGAGGTTAGTTAAAACCGGTAGCGCGCCAGAGGACTCTACCAAAGAGCTGATCGTAGAACTGGCGGAGTTTGCACTACAAGAGCTGCCAGAGTTTGTGGTGAGCGCTGAGAAAGTCGGGTGTTTAGAATCTTCGCCAGTTGTCGCTCGTTTGGCTTTGTCAATGGCAGTCATTAGTTTCTCCAGTACTTGTGAGGACATTATTTTTGGCTGATGCTTGGTCGCTCTCTCGGAGACGAATGGCCTCGAGGACCCATACCCATGATTGTGGGATGGGAAAGATACTAAATTTTACGTTCAAAGTCGCACATTCAACCTTGCACTCAAAGTGAGCTAGCCTTCGACGACAAACGTAACAAGCATGTCATTCAATTCCCAAGTTTCTTCAACCGAGAGGTCTACAAATCACCTCAGGCATTGTTACATCTCGCACGCCAAAGCTTCTCTGCCTCACCCCACACCCAAGCGGACTCCGCCTGCAATTTCCATGAGTCCTCGATCAACGTACGTATATGGTCTAGTTCCGCTGGACCAGTGTGCGAAGGGTCCAGACCATTCGTGGAGACAAAATGCAAACCACAATAGCGACCAGTATCGCGGGATCGTCGGACCATGCTATTCCCGAACGGCAGGCGAATTTCTTCGTAAATATGCAATGCATCCGTGACATTCCCTTGATGTGTTAATTCATGGGTCAGCAACCGGCCCAGCACGAACGCGTCCTGCAGGTTGCAGAGAAAGATTATATATAGTGAGCAGAACGTTAATATCACTGATGCTCACCTCCATTGCGTGTCCTGCGCCTGCCCCAAGATGCGGTTCCATAGCATGCGCCTGCGACAGTATTTTCAGTACTTGCGAGTCTTACCACAACCAAATTGAGCTTACTGCATCTCCGAGTAGAACGACCTTGCCGTCCACATAATGTGGTAGTGCCCGAACGGAGTGTAGTGCCCATCTCGACGGCTTCTCCATGCACTGTGATGATTTCAGAAAAGGAAAAAAGCTGGTAAGGATGTCTTATTCGTATACCTTCACTAACACCCTCACGCGATCCTCCCATTCCCCAAACTGGTCTGAAATCTCATTTTCAGATGCCTCCTGCTCCCACCGACCATGGAATGGCGTCCCGAACATATCTCTGTTATGAATATATGCAATGATGTTCATCAGCCGCCCCTGGGAGACCGGATATGTTATGATATGCTGCCAAGGAATCTTTGATCAGCGACACACAGGGTCTGAAGTTGCATTACTCCAACCTGGTTTCTTCCCAGGTACTGGACATCGACATAAGCACCCCAGGAGTGGCAAATGTAGAAGTGGCTCACCCCTGTCACGGTCATCAACGCCTCAACATCAGGGTATTCCTTCACCAGTTTTTCAATCGGAATCAGGTTCCTATACGCGAGCAAACCCGTCCACTCGGGATCGATACACTGTAGTAATGTCTTTCTCAAGCCATCGTCTCCGGCTCGGGAGGCAAAGTTCTGGTACATGGTTTTGCGCGTCGCCGAGCGAATACCATCAGCTCCCACAAGAACGTCCGTGATAACGGTAGAACCATCCGCGAAATGCAGTGTTGTTTTCCCTGTGTCTGGATCAACCTGGTAGGATTCGAGCTTCTTGGATGTATGAATTTTGCAGGAATCAGGGATCTCGCGCAGAAGAAGGTCCATTAGATCCTTTCTGTGGACGGTCAAATGCCCACCTGCAAATGTGATTAGAGGCAGACCACGGGCGAGACAACGTAAGACCTCACTCATCATGTTTCTTACGAACAAGTGGTACCCGTCTCGTTGATCAGACTTTCTATAGGTAAATGCTAAATTCATTAACAATAAGTGCTATTGTAACCCAAAATGAACGCGAAGCTAGATTGATCCGGCCCATGGCAAAGCTTGACAAACCTGCGTTTTCCAAGGGAGGTCTGGGGGCCATCTTGACGATGTCGTCGTATATTCCCAGATCTTTCATAAGTTCCAAGGACCTCGCATAGAAGGTGATCCCAGCACCGACGGTGGTGATGATGGGACTAGCTTCGAAAATTTCTACGGTCTGAGCCTGAGTGGCATACCTGCCGATAACCAAAGCGAGCGTTAGCCCGCCTATGCCTCCGCCACTATCTGATAAGTCAGCCATCTGTCTCGCAGACTAGTATCCGGAACCTACCAGACGGCAACGTGGAGTGCACTGGATGTCATTGAAGTCGTGGATATAGACGTGGTCAAGGGCAGCTTGCTGGCGCTCGGATGGAGTTTCGGAGGGGATATCGGGCAACTAAGGCCTACCGCGCTTTACAAAATTTGGCACCACGGTCATGATCTCGAGGCTATGCCCCTGCGCGAACAGTCGTCGGATTGGGTAACGATTAGTTACACAATAGACAAACCTGTCTGCGTGTGATATACTAATCGCCCGCTTGAATATGCGAGAACAATGAGGTTCTGCGCAAGACTTCTCTTGGATAGGCAGGGGGGCCAGAATGCAAGTAAGTAAGTATAAGCTATGACCCGCCGGGCGGACTATGAAGTCATTCTCAGTGTCATTTGTTCCGCTCGTCTGATCTTATTCTGTTTACTACCGCATGTCATTGTCCGCGATGCCAGTTTCTGCAATAGAACGTTGAATCGAGTGTGCAGCGCAGTTGCATTACTTGTTGAGCGCTGCGCGTCGCCAGCAGGAACCTTGTTTTGAATCGTACATCAAAAATCTCCGAGTCAACCCGATACGTCTCTTCTTGAAGTAGGGTCTGTCACAGGTTCGAGTAACCCGCAACCGTTTCAGTACACCACGCTGTGCCGTGAGTCGCCTGCGTCGCATTATGGGCCAACTTGTGACGTTCCGTCGCGTCCGGCGTATGGTGACAACAACGAGACGGGGATGGGAAGACGAGGTCAAGGTTGAGGTCGAGGCCGGGAACGAGGACCTGGACAGGGATGGAGACTAAGATGAAGACAAGAGGATGCAGCAGCGACTGCATAACGCGCAAATACCGTGCGCGTTGTGTGGTCGCTGCTGCACGCTGACAGCGGGGGAGGGGACGAGGGCAAGGATGATGATGGGGATGGGACAAATGAAGGTCAAGGTCAAGGATGAGGAAGCGGATAAAGACGGGTCGGGGTTGGGAACGAGGACGAGAGCAACTGCACAACGCGCATCAAATTGGGTGCGTTGCGTTGTCGCTGCTGCACATTGACAGCGGGGGTGAGGACGGGGGTGAGGATAAAGATGGGGATGGAAATGAGGAAGCGGAGGTTGAGGTTGAGAGGATGAGAACGGGAACGTGAACCGGGACGGAGATGAGGAAGAGGGCGGGGAGTAGTTGTCGCGTCGTCGTAGACAGTTGTCGTCAACACGACGCTTCATCAACGAGTTGTCGTCGTGCCGTGCCGGTTGACGCAGCGTGATGCGGCGTCGTCGTCTGTTTAATCATACTGGTGAGGACGAGGACACGGGTAATCGTGGATAGGAACTCACCCCCGAGAGGAGAACTCAATGCATATGCCGTGCTGTCACGAAGTCGAGGAAGAGACAGCATAATAAGGTTGTCGCGAGGTTTTGACGAGAAGTTATTTACCACAGCCTATCCGGATTCCATCGATCAAGCGGAGAACAGTAACGCCAATGTAATTCTGAAATCATAGAACGTGACTTATATTTTACCCTCGACAATCAAGACACGGCGGTGATATGATATCTCATGGCGTAGTAGGGGACACGCAGCCATGAAGTGACCTTATAACTCGTAATAAAGAAGGTAACAATGATTATCTCCATCGGATTACAGCTGTTTGCGGAATATATGGCAATCGTGTGTTTTTTTTTCTTCACCGGACAAAAAAGGAAATTCACCCTGGCTGCCCCAAGGACGGCGCTCAGGCGACTCAGCGCTCAACAAGATCTGCCTTTTCTGCAGCCATGGCCAACAGAAAGATCAGCGATGACATCAAGCAATGCGCACTGGACCTCTGGGGCCTTGGCTGGACTCTTGACGATATCTGTCAACTCCTTCAAGTCTCAAAGCGAAGTTGCTACCGATGGCATCAGATCTTTGATCAGCATGGTACCGTTAGCCGACCGCCTTCCCCTTTTGTCGGACGTGTCCGACTGCTCACAAGAGCTGCCTTGACGGCTCTTGAGACACTCTTTGCCGAAGACTCTGACCTCTACCTTGACGAAGCCTGTACCTGGCTAGGTGTTGAGCATGGCATCACGATCTCGCCATCTGCACTGTCTCGGAACTTGCGGGATGCTGGGCTCACTCGAAAGATTCTCCGAAAGCTGGCTGCAGAGCGAAACGAGCAACAACGGGAAGAATTCAAGGCAAGCCTTCAAACGGACTTCGTGGGCGATGCTTCCGAGTTTATTGTGATTGATGAAACAATCAAAAACGAGCGAACGTATGCCCGATGTTACGGACGTGCTCCCCGGGGGCAACGTGCCAGTATCATCGATGTTTTTGCACGTGGTAGCCGATATTCGTTGTGTGCCGCTATGACTGTGGACGGATACATTGCAGCCCGTGCTATCCTGGGTTCATATGACGCAGAGGAGTTCTATAACTTTATCTTTGAGGAAGTTGTAAGTACTAGTCTCAATTATCCATATGATGGTGTGGTCGCATTTGTCTAGTTTCTGCTTATGAATCCATATCCGGAACCCTGTTCTGTACTCGTTCTGGACAACTGCCGGATCCACCACAACCCAGACCTTAGAGACCTCATCGAGAATGCTGGTGTGTACTAACTGTCTTTGTTATAACTTGTTTCCACCGCGATGAGTCTTTTATAGGTTGTGTATTACTTTTCTTACCTCCATATTCCCCGGATCTCACTCCCATTGAGGAGTCGTTCAGTGCTCGTGAGTACAGTATATTATTCCTGGTACTTACGACCATGAAGGATATTTAGTCAAAGCATATATACAGCGGAATGGTGATCAGTTACGCCAGAATGCGGATCCAATTCAGTCCCTTCTCGAAGCGACAAGTTGTATCACCCCGGAGAAAGCGAAAAGCTGGTTCAAGCATGCAGGTTACATCACAGAGCAATGAAGACTTTGTCGAATACTATACAGTTTGCTTGCTAGTGACACAACGGCAGTATGGATACAGTAGCGTGTGCAACATGATGAAGCTGTCCAATCATGCTTCTGAGCTGTAAAACTTACAAAAGTATCATGCGTTGCGTGATTTGATCGCTGCACAAAATTTATGATGAGCACAAAGAAAACGGTCCCAACCTAGCGTCGTGAACGAGGCAAAATCCCGCCAATCCTTCTCGCTGAGTCGTTCAACGGCTCTCACTGCACAACCTGTCGTTACCAGCCATGGTACGTAGTAGCAGACAAGAGGAATCTCAGATCTCAGAGGGCAGCTACGCGCTACAACGCAACGCCAGCCCCGAGGTCTAGACGCTCTAGACATGCGGTCAGGTAGGATTTCCTTTTTTGTCCGGCGAAGAAAAAAAAACACACGATTGCCATATATTCCGCAAACAGCTGTAACGCTCCAGATAGATGCGCATTTGTCTGCCCACTCGTGGCAAATGTGGCGGGGCTGGAAGAAGTATCAACTGATCGCAGTTCCCTTCCGTGACCCGCGATGTGCTGAACTTTTGCATCAGTTTCCGCATTCCATGGCTGCACACTCTGACGTATGGATGCGAGCTCAACCCACCCACCACTGGCAGCCCTTTGCGATCTATCAATAGTGCGGCTGCATAGATTGAAGCCCCTGCTTGAATTATAATGCTAACCTCACGTCCGTCATCTGCTTTCCATCGTCAAATCATCGCGTAGTGGTCGCCACTCAATACGTGCTTGCCATTGGGAGTGAAGAAAGCAGGGAGTACCGCATGACCGCAATCGATTTTAGTCATTTTCGAGGGATCTGGGAGTTGACAAATAGTCAACACAGGTATTCTTGAATGACAAGGGACCCGCCTTTTTCTGCGGAATGCATTGATCGCGGAACTCAGGTTCGGACGAAGGCTGATGGTGTAACAAACTTTGGGCGGTTAACGTTAAAGGGTATAGCACTGTTTACCCGAATTTCCTATTGCCGACACCAGATGGGGGAGACACGGTTATCCATTCAAGTTCAAGTTGTTTTCCGCCAACTACTAAACACGCATATATCGACGGAAAAAAAAAAATCATGACAAACGTCGAGCTTCAAGTATCAACATCCATATGTGAGTTTAAGATGACCTCGGATGACCCCAACGGCGTCTTCTTCGAAGCTTTAAGTTCCGGATTCGACTGAAGACATCAGCAACGCAACCAGCAGACAATCTTTGGAGGCGGCGTGCGAGAACGTCCTCAGACAGCATCAACCATTCCAAGCGAAGAGGCGACTTACAACCATCATGACGTATCAACACCAAGTCAGGCGACACCATAGTGATCGGCATTCTAAGAACAGAGCCAATCTTGTCTCCCATTAGCGCATCCAAGTGCTTCGAGATTATAGCGCAAGGGCGTCGTTCAAAAGATGAATGCAAATGCCCATTCATCGTCGTCTTGACAGCTCCCACAGGCCCCAACCTGAAAATGTCATGACGAAATGATGCCATGCGCAGAAGGTGGCGAATTCACCTCTTGCTATGTGTCGTATTACAAACGGACTCAACAAGGTCATTCTTTGTGAAAGTTTCCAACCTGGACTTGCAGATGTCACTGCAATAGGACAACCAAGGCTTCAGGATGTTCACATGCTTCACTGATGAGAACTCTATCGAACGCGGCATTCGCAGATCACTTGAAGCATTGCTTGACTCGGAGCAGTAGTAGTTCAAACACACGACAATGAACATACGACGACGACTCGAAAAACTGAAGCAAGCAAGAAACATCAGCATCACCCTGCGGCACATATGTAACAAACCCGCCGTAAGAAACAGCAGCATCAAAATAACTCGTGCAGCGCGGACACAACGTGAATGGTCGCGTAATGCAGAAGATAATTAGTTACATATGCGTGATATGGAGTACTAATGCGACTCAGAATCAATGCTTCTGCGTCGTTTCATCGAATGCCGTGCCGGATGGTGAGAGGGATCCCGCGTTGGCGCGTGCCAATATGAGGATCCCACGGCAGCGCAGACTCAGAAGCATAGGCGAGTGCCTGAAAAGGCCTCGCGTGGCCGCACTACCTGCGGTATTTCCCTTTCCCCCCTTTCCCTTGGGCAGGAAGCCTCCCCACTCGTACACTCCGCTATGCAATCGATCTACCCGTGGTCGCGCCCTCGTATTGCCGTCGTCGCCCCTGCGAGTCTGGCCAACTTCCTCGATAGGGTTTAAGATTGGCAGCTGAACCCTAAAAGGACTCGGATGGGCAGCGGTCGGGGTAGTGGCAGCCCCTTGACGAGAGCTTTCGCAGGCTCGAAACCGCTACCGCCGCTCCCTTACCTGCCCCTGCTTGCACTGCATATTGCACGCTGGACGGTCCGACCCTGATCCTCGAAGAGGCGTGTCCCGACGGACGAGCAAGCAGAGATGACCGCCCGAGCGTCGACTCCACAAATAGTGCCTCACACCCTCTTCATTGGAAACGAATCAAGCCTGACAACTATTCTCATTAGGGATGTGCTGCCAGCGTACGTATTGTTCTTGTTTCAACGAAGAGTCTCGCTCTCCTCTAAAAAATATTTAGGACTTCAGTCATTGGTTGAAGAAATCACGGGAATCGCAGCATCAGAGTACTAGCGCATCATCCGCAACAGCCGTCGTATCTACCGTCAGCTCGCTCAAAACACAGTTCAGAACCCATGGAGATCCGGGCATAATGGTTTCCCTGCACTTGGGATCTCGCCTTACTTAATCTTACTGCTTTTACTAATCCGCTCTTTTGTCTCTGACTACAACATACACGCGGCAACCGCATTTTCAATCCACCCCGAGTCACACACCCGCTTGTTATTACTTAATGACTTCACTTCTGAGTCAATGTACGCACAACTCACTGCGTGACCCATTTACGACTTCCCCTCCTCTCCCCTCCACTAATGACTTCACTGCTGTGCATAGAAACTTGCGTTTGTTTTTGTCGGGAATATTGGTTCACTGGTTAGAAATATATGATCATGCAAGCCGAATGCTCACATGTGGTAAACGGGGCACGAAAACGATCCCGTTCCTAAGGGTAATCATCCCCCCGTGTCTCCGATACGGCCAAGGGCTACAGGAGGTCCGGACCCGGGCATTGCTGCGGGCCAGTGGTAGCAATCGCACAAGTGAACTTCTATAGTGCACCGCCCTCAATACGGCGTGCAGGAGATGACGGGGAGAGATGGAAGGATGGGCTAGCCAGCAGGAGGGGCAGACAAGCAGCGTGGTGATGCGGAGGTGAAGAGAGAAGGACGGCAGGATAAGTGAGGTTTGGCGAGTTTAAATTCTGGGAGTGTGCCGGACTGTGGCCGAAAGCCGCAGGCCGCCGTCTGGAAAGCAGCTTTTTAACGTCACACTTCCGAGCGAAATTCTGCATGTTTTGCAAGCCCTGGTTGGCTCGGATAAGCCCCAAACAGGGTCCTTGAGCTATATACGGTATTTTCGTAATTCTAAGCGCTCAATGAGCAGCCATTGAGCACTTGCAAAAATCCCGATCAGTGGGCCGGTCCTTCGTCTGTGTGAAGAGGGATGCTCGGGCGGTCATGCCTGCTTGCTCGTCCGTCGAGACTCCCCTCTCCGAAGATCTGGGTCGGACCATCGGGCGTGCGATGTGCAGTGTGAGTAGGGACAGGTAAGGGAGCGATAGCAGCGGTTTCGAGCCTGCGAAGGCCCTCGTCAAGGGGCTGCCGCTACCCCGACCGCTGCCGCATCCGAGTCCTTTTAGGGTTCAGCTGCCAATCTTAAGCCCTATCGAGGGAGTTGGCCAGGTTCGCAGAAGCGATTACGGCGATACTACGAGGGCGCGACCCCGGCGGGTGGTTGCATTATAATATAGCCGACATTGAACCAGGGTGAACCACGTTCCCACTCCCCTCGGCAAGTAGAACCTGCCTGAAACGCAGACATTGCTGTAAGCGTCCACGCTTAGCATAAGTAATGATTACTGATCCATTCCCACTTTAAGAGTGGCACTTATCATGTGTCGGAGCTCACCTTCTAGCAGGCCCATCTCGGGACATATTATTCCAGGAACAGCCTTCAGCCTATCACATGATGCCGCATATGATGGTCCCTGTTAAATAGTTGAAACAGAGGCGCATTACGCCCCGTAGTGGTTTCATTGCCGCCATTTCTTCAAATCCCCCTTGACCCAGCAGCCGCTCTCCCGGACATTGTCACTCACCTTTCTCGACCCTTTTCACCCCCTCGAAAGTGAGCGATTGTTATTAATATTGTTGCCCTTTATGATGAGAGCTCAAGCGCTCACTCACCGTTTTGACACTTTCTGCTGTGCAGGTCAGTTGCTGCAATTGAGCGGAGTTTGGCATGTCAAATCAGGTCCGGAAAGGATGGCATCACTCCGTTGTTCTCAATGCAAGTGGCATCGCCAAAGTCTCACCTCTCTTGTCTAACCTCACTTTCTTTATAAATATTTATAATAAGACGGACTCATACTTATCCGAACACGGCGGTGTCGACGGGTTGAAGTGCAAAGTCATGAACAATCATGTCACTAGAGAGATGACCATGAATAATGTCAACTTCGACCGCGATCCTCTGCTCTTCTTCCCCTACGTTTCCCTCCCTTCGCATCTCCGCCAAGGGCATCGGAATCCTCGAGAGACCCTTGCAGAGATACTGCAACACTTGAAGGATTCAGGATTGTACAAAGATGGTCGTTGGCAGGTCCGGCAACTGTCTTCTGTTGAACAATCAATACCAGAATTTTTCAACTTGGT